>CABHPR010150549.1:27773-41760 GCA_902168415.1 Peromyscus melanophrys | reverse complement strand
TATTATACCCTGCAAAACTCTCAATCACCATATACAGAGTAAACAAAATATTCCATGATAAAACCAGATTTAAACAATAACTATTCAAGAATCCAGCCCTACAGAAAGCATTAGAAGGAAAAATCTAACATAAGGAAGTTAGATTCACTGATGAAAACACAGGCAATAGATAATCTCACACCACCAAATACCAAAGAAGGAAAACACACAACACTATCACCAAAAAATAACAGAAATTAACAATCACTTGCCATTAACATCCTTTAATATCAATGGACTCAATTTGCCTATAAAAGGACACAGAATAACAGAATGGATAAGAAAACACTATCAGTCCTTCTGCTGCATACAAGAAACACATCTCAACTTCAAAGGCAGATACTACCTCAGAGAAAAAGGCTGGAAAAAGACTTTTCAATCAAATGGAC
The DNA here is from genome assembly GCA_902168415.1 of Peromyscus melanophrys. Taxonomy (NCBI): domain Eukaryota; kingdom Metazoa; phylum Chordata; class Mammalia; order Rodentia; family Cricetidae; genus Peromyscus; species Peromyscus melanophrys. The sequence goes on along the minus strand of CABHPR010150549.1, from coordinate 41,332 downwards.
CCAAGAAACAAGCTGGTGTAGATATCCTAATATCTAACAAAATAGACTTCAAACTAAGATCAATTGAAAGAGATCAGGAAGGACATTACATATTTATCACAGGAAAAATTCAACAAGATGAAGTCTCAATCCTGAACATTTATGCCCCAAATACAAGGGCACCCACATTTGTGAAAGAATTATTACTAAAGCTTAAATCACACATCAAACCCCGCACTTAAATAGTAGGAGACTTCAACACCCCACTCTCACCAATGGACAGGTCTGCCAGACAGAAATTTAACAGAGAAATAAGGAACCTAACATATATTATGACTCAAATGGACTTAACAGATATTTACAGAACATTCCAACCTAACACAATAGACTATACCTTCTTCTCAGCACCCCATGGAACTTTCTCTAAAATCAACCACATACTCACAAAGCAAATCTCAACAGATACAAAAAAAATTGGAATAACCTCCTGTATTTTATTGGACTACCATGGCTTAAAGTTAGATTTCAACAACAACAAAAATTACAGAAAGCCTACAATTTCATGGAAACTGAATAATGCTGAACTGAATCACCAATGGGTCAAGGAAGAAATAAGAAATAAAAGATGTCCTATAATTCAATGAAAATGAATGTACAACATACCCAAACTTATGGGACACTATGAAAGCAGTGCTAAAAGGGAAATTCATAGCACTAAATGCCCACATAAAGAAGTTGGAGAAATCTCACATTAGTGACTTAACAGCACACCTGAAAGTTCTAGAACAAGAAGAAGCAAAGTCACCCAGGAAGAATAGACTCCAGGAAATAATCAAATTGAGAGATAAAATCAATAAAATAGAAACAAAGAGAACAATACAAAGAATTAATGAAACAAAGAGTTGGTTCTTTGAGAAAATCAACAAGATAGACAAGCCCTTATCCAAACTAACCAAAAGGCAGAGAGAGAGCATCCAAATTAACAAAATCAGAAATGAAAAGGGAGACATAACAAATAACACTGAGGAAATCCAGAAAATCATCAGGTCATACTTCAAAAACCTCTACTCCACAAAATTAGAAAATCTAAAAGAAATGGACAATTTTCTGGATAGGTACCACATACTAGAGTGAGTTCAACACCAGATAAACAATTTCAATTGGGCAATAACCCCTAAGGAAATTGAAACAGTCATTAAAAGTCTCCCAATCAAAAATGCCCAAGACCAGATGGCTTCAGCATAGAATTCTACCAGATTTTCAAAGAAGAGCTAATACCAATACTCTTCAAATTGTTCCACACAATAGAAACAGAAGGAACATTACCAAACTCCTTTTTATGAGGTTACAGTTACCCTGATACACAAACCACATAAAGATGCAACAAAGAAAGAGAATTACAGACCAATCTCCCTCAGCAACATTGATGCAAAAATACTCAATAAAATATTGACACACTGAATCCAATAACACATAAAAAATTATCCATGATGACCAATTAGCCTTCATCCCAGAGATGCAAGGATGGTTCAACATATGAAAATCTGTCAATTTAATATACCATATAAAAAACATAAGATCATCTCATTAGATGCTGAAAAATCCTTTGACAAAATTCAACACCCTTTCATGATAAATGTCTTGGAGAGATCAGGAATACAAGGAACATACCTAAACATAATAAAAGCAATTTACAGCAAGCTGACAGCCAACATCAAATTAAATGGAGAGAAACTCAAAGGAATTCCACCTAAATCAGGAACAAGACAAGGCTGCCCACTCTCCCCATATTCATTCAATATAGTACTTGAAGTTCTAGCTAGAGCAATAAGACAACAAAAGGAGATCAAAGGGATACAAATTGGAAAGGAAGAAGTAAAACTTTCACTACTTGCAGATGATATGATAGTAATACATAAGTGACCTCAAAAATTCTACCAGGGAACTCCTATAGCTGATAAACACCTTTAGTAATGTGGCAGGATACAAGATCAACTAAAAAATAATCAGTAGCTCTCCAATACACAAATGATAAATGAGCTGAGAAAGAAACCAGAGACCATCACTGCTGTGGATGATTGATTGTTAAATAAAATGCTAATTGGCCAGTAACCAGGCAGGAAGTATAGGCGGGGCAAAGAGAGAAGAGAAGTCTGGGAAGTGGAAGGCTGAGAGGAGGAGACGCCAGCCTGCCGTCCAGGGAGCAGCAGGTAAAGGCAGCAGGTAAATCCATAGAACATGTGGCAACATATCGATGAACAGAAATGGACTGAGTTTAAGTGTAAGAGCTGTCAGTGGTAGGTCTGAGCTAATGGCTGAGCAGTTTAATTAATATGAGCTTATGAGTGATTATTTTGTAAGCGATTGTGGGGTCCATGGTGCTGGGCAGGACCAGAGAAAACTCCAGCTACACATCACCCTTTACAACAGCCACAAATGACATAAAATACCCTGGGGTAACTCTAACCAAGCAAGTGAAGGACCTGTATGACAAGAACTTTAAGTCTCTGAAAAAAGAAATTGAAGGAGATATCAGAAAATGGAAAGATCTCCCATGCTCATGGATAGGTAGGATTAACATAGTAAAAATGGCAATCTTACCAAAAGCAATCTACAGATTCAATGCAATCCCCATCAAAATACCAACACAATTCTTCTCAGAACTGGAAAGAACGATACACAACCTCATATGGAGAAACAAAAAAACCCAAATAGCTAAAACAATCCTCTACAATAAAGCAACCTCTGGAGGCATCACCATCCCTGACCTCGAGCTCTACTATACAGCTATAGTATTAAAAACAGCTTGGTATTGGCATAAAACCCAACATATGGACCAATGGAATCGAATTGAAAACTCTGACCTTAATCCGCACACCTATGAGCACCTGATTTTTGACAAAGTAGCCAAAACTGTACAATGGAAAAAAGGAAGCATCTTCAACAAATGGTGCCGACATAACTGGATTTCAACATGTAGAAGATTGCAAATAAATCCAAATCTATTGCCATGTACAAAACTCAAGTTCAAGTGGATCAAAGACCTCAACATAAATCCTGTTACACTGAATTTGATAGAAGAGAAAGTAGGAAGTAGTCTTGAATGAATTGGCACAGGAGACTACTTCATAATATCACACCAGTAGCACAGACACTGAGAACAGCAATTAATAATTTGGACCTCCTGAAAATGAGAAGCTTTTTTACGGCAAAGGGCATGGTCAATAAGACAAAATGACAGCCTACAGAATGGAAAAAGATCTTTGCCAACCCCACATATGACATACATCTGATCTCCAAAATATATAAAGAATTCAAGAAACTAGACATTAAAATACTGAACAATCCAATTAAAAAATGGGCTATAGGGCTGAACAGAGACTTCTCAACAGCAGAATCTCAAATGGCTGAAAGACATTTAAGAAAGTGCTCAACATCCTTTGTCATCATGGAAATGCAAATCAAAATGACTATGAGATACCATCTTACACCTGCCAGAATGACTATGATCAAAAACACTGATGACAGCTTATATTGGAAAGGATGTGGAGCAAGGGGAACACTCCTCCACTGTTGGTGGGAATGCGAACTTGTACAGCCACTCTAGAAATGAGTATAGTGATTTCTCAGAAAATTGAGAATCAATCTTCCTCAAGACCCAGCTATACCACTCTTGGGCATATACCCAAGGAATGCTCAATCATACCACAAGGGCACATGCTCAGCTATGTTCATAGCAGCATTATTTGTAATAGCCAGAACCTAGAAACAACCTAGATGCCCCTCAACTGAAGACTGGATAAAGAAAATGTGGCACATATGCATAATGGAGTACTACTCAGCAGTAAAAAACAATGACATCATGAGTTTTGCAGGCAAATGGATGGGACTAGATAACATCATCCTAAGACTCTTAAGGACAAACATGGTATGTACTCACTCATAAGCAGATACTAGATGTAAAGCAAAGGATAACCAGACTATAACTCTCATCCCCAAAGAACCTTGGGTAGAAGAGATCCTATCTCAAAAAAATAGGAAGAAGGAAGGGATGAAGGAGAGAGGGAGAGAGAGGGGAAGGAAGGAAGGAAAAGTGACCAGAGAGATGGGCAGACCACAACCTGAATCTTTTGGAGAGAAGAGGGTAGCTTCAGCTAGGTTGTGATAACAACAAAGAGCAGTGGCTGTATCCTAAAGATATTCAGAGCATCAAATCATCAGAAGTCTGTGAGAAAATGAATGAAAGGGATGAGAAAAAGGAGAAAAGATGAGGACAAGCATTGTATATCATGATGGCAGTTTCCTGTTTGTAACACTCGCTATATTTATTTCACTTCATTCTTTTACCAGGAGGGAAAAGACAACTGTCCTGACTCTTTATTTTAAAAAGGAGCAAAGAGATAGAGAGAGGTCCACAGATCCAAGCAAGTCTTAAATAGCTGTAAATATTTGGAGCTTGTATTTGGACTAAGGAAGGCTTTCTTCAAGTTTAGGATACTTCCGGCAGAAAATCCATTAATCTGACCTTTTATGAGTAGCTTGGCCCTGAAAAGGCCCATGCATACAAACTGAGAACTAATCTATCTACTTGCTTTTCAATTCTAATCTGTCTGGGCAATGAGCCCAGTTGATTTGGCAAAAACTTCAAAGCAAAATAAGGCAAGGCCATAAGCCACATAGTACTTAAAAATGGAAGGTAGGGGTGCAAAATAAAAGGAGAAAATAAAGAACACAGAGAAACATTCTGTCCCACATTGAGCTCTAGGAGTCTGAGTTTATGTAGAAGGTCATGTCATGAGAAGTTTTGGAATGATGAGAGTAGAAGCTAACTGCTCTCTAAGGTAGCAAATTCAAGTTTGAGTTACCTAGGGCACCTCAAGTGTGTGAGGAGCTAAATTAATTATAAAGAACAATAAATGTGATAGGTTTCTTTAACTGTTGCTTTTGAAACAGGAATGACATGAGCATAAACTGATGCAAGTCACACTACTTTAAAGGAATTCTGGTGGAATGCTGTCTGTCTACCTGGACATGCAATCATAGTGTTCCCATACTGCTTGACATAGAAGAATAGAAAGAAAGAAATGCTATGATCAAACAAGAAGGAAAACAGATACCCAGATGATTTCAATTTTTTTCTATAAATCTTCTTACCAACAACTGCTAAACCTACTGACACAAGACTCAGTTTAAGAAAGAAATTTTACCAATGTAGTTAGTCCTACCAGAAAATTTCCTAAGTTGCTCTACCTGTCACAACACACAGATAACATTATTTGAATTTCTTATGCTCTTGTTTTGTTTTTCACAATGGTACCACATATATATGGATTTTAAATAAATGAATTATTATATTTTTCTGAGTTTGATATTTAAAATGATATGACAGTATATTTTATTTCATAAAGCATCTTTAAAAGATCAGAGACTTCTTTACAAACTTCAACAAACTCTAACACAATATTCTGTAATACTAACATTGAGAGTTAACCAACTAATAGTAAGACGACAACTCAAAGAAATAGCATGATTCCTGAAAAGCCAACCGCAACCAGCTAGCCAGAACTCTGCCTTCAGTGCTGTCACATCAGGTCACAGAAAGATCATTGACACACTCGGATAAATAAGAAGTTCGAGTCAGTGTTCAACGTAAATGAAGCCTAACTGAAAAGGCCTGAGCAGAGGCTGGGACTGGACAAAGAATTTGTTTGCCTCTTTATGAAATGCTGGGAGCTGTCCCAGGTGCTGCCTCAGAATCAACCTCTGTCACCACTTCTGAGAAGAAAGTGACCACTGAGTTCAGCTGCATTAATCCTCAACTACCACCATTATCCATACTGTAGCAGCAACCTATCACAAAGCCCTACTCGCTCCAGATACTGAGTAATTACATGCATACATACCTCTCCATTTATCTGTCCATAAAGCCTTCTGATAATACCATCACTGTATTTTTCATGTCAGGAAGCAAGCTTAGAATCAGCAAAAGGTACATGTCTAACAGAGAACTGAGCTTTGTGATAAATTTGCTCAATCTTAGCTTCGGCTGTGTTATCATCCTTAACCACCTCCCCCTCCATAGAACAAGAGTGCCAGGATGAGCTTCACTATGATACCTGTCTAGTCTTTTATACATGCCAGGAACTGTCTCTCATATCACAAATTTTTAAAAATTAAACCATAGAGGGAATTGCCGTTCCATCACCTAGTGCCATCTTTGAATTCCCTTTTCAATGTCATGAGATTTTTGTGGTAAAGACATTTCTGTTCTTTGGTTATGTGTATTTTTAGTTATTCAAATATTTTTGAGCTACTATGAATGGAGTATCTTTTTCCTACTTTTATCCTCTGAGAGTATTTGTTGTATACAATATAAAGTATATAGTATAAAATTACTGTCTTTCTATTAATTTTGCATGATGCAACGTTATGGTAAGTGTTTATTAAGAGTTTTCTTGTAGATTAAATTGAGTTCTTTAAGTATAGAATTGTGTCATCTTAACATAGGGATAATTTGATGTATTTCTTTCCTATTTCAGTTCATATGAAATGGAGCCAAGAGAGTTGTCCATCAAAAGATAAGTATATAACAAAAACCTGGTACATAAATAAAATGGAATATTATTTGACTCTAAAGAAACCTGGAATCACAACATTTGAAGTTAAATGGATGAGCTTGGACTACTTAATATAAATAAGGCCAGCCAAACTTAGAAAGAAACCCCACACATGTCCTTCACCTGTGGGTCCCATGATGTACACATGCATATCTATAAAGAACTGCACACGTGAGTATGGTGTAACATTTAGAAATGAAACCACTTGTATTCTTACCTGGGATAGACCATCTTTCTCAATTCCACCTTTCCTCAGTTTTCTGCATTTCTTTGTATATAGTTGAGGCCTCAGAGACTTTTTCTTGTCTACTTTAGCATGTCCAGTGCCAAGCTGTTAGCCCTGAAAACATAGTTTCAGCTCTGCTATATTTCCTTTCTTTTTCTGTGGTGGATGAGCCAATAAAAGTCCAAATCTCCTAAACAAATCTCCACAATATCAGAATGGCTATTCTCACAGTGTAGAAGTTCACTGAGGTGTACAGAGGTTAGGGTTTATCAAGGGTTTGTTTAGTGTCTCTCTTAATCTAGCTGTGTGGTGTTTATAGTTATAAATTAATTACAATAAAGTGGGGTTTACTTAAAAATTAATGAGAATTAAAACTATGAAGAGATGGGGGTTGAGATTGCCAAATACTCTATGTAAGCCTAGCTATTTGGTGTCAGAGCCCATATCCCTAAATAGTACACCATATTGCCTTTTAAACATATTTGATGAGTGCTTCTGATGCATCCTATGAATTAGTACTGTGCTGTAGAATGTCGTACTATAGGCTGTGAATATGTGTTGCTCTGATTGGTTGATAAATAAAATGCTGATTGGCCAGTAGCCAGGCAGGAAGTATAGGCAGGGTAAGCAGATGAGGAAAATTTGGGGAAGAGGAAGGGTGAGTCAGAAGTCACCAGGCAGACACAGAGGAAGCAAGATGTCAAGGCAGAACTGAGAAAAGGTACCAAGCCACGTGGCTAAACATAGATAAGGAATATGTGTTAATTTAAGTGTAAGAGCTAGTCAGTAATAAGCCTGAGCTAATGGCCAAGCAGTTATAAATAATACTAAGCCTCTGAATGATTATTTTATAAGCAGTTGCAGGACCGCGGGTGGGAGAGATTTGTCTGGACTGTGTGGGGCCAGGCGGGACCCTGGAAAACTTCCAGCTACAGTACTCTTTATTTTATTTTATGTGACTTATTTTCATTTTTAATTGTGTGTGTGCATGTTGGGGGCAGGGGTATGTGCGTGTGTGTGCAGGTGTCAGTGAAGCACCTATGAGGGTCTCAGATTGCTTGGAGTTAGAGTCAGAAGTGGCTGTGAACCACCAGACATGTGCTGTGAACCAAACCCAGGTCTTTGGCAAGAGCAGTATGCATTCTTATAATCCATCTTTCCTGCACCTGCTTTTACTCTTTTTAATGGTAGCTGCATGTTTTATTGCTTTTTAAATTAATGTAGAAAGTCCCATAGTGTGAATAACCTTGCTAATGACTGTAAACTGAAATTTCCTGTACCTAGAGACATTTATGTAAAGTTAGCTGAGGCCAAATAGTGAGACACTTTGCATGTGTTTAATAAACATAAGTTCATACATTGTTAAGAAGCAAATTTGGAAAATTGAAAAGACAAATAAAACCATATCAGAAGATTACCTATGGACTCTGAGCATTTTCCTTTTATTTTAAATTTTACATTCCATTTGAATGACTTCAAAATAAATTAGCAACTGCCATGCTTTTAAAAAATAAATTCAAACAGAACATAAAACCAGTATGTTTCACCCAGAGCAGTGGGGGCCTGTCCCATTGTTTTCTGTCACTCTCCCTCTTAAACATCTTCAATCACTGCCATTTCTAGTCTCTGATTTTGCAACACCTCACAGGCAGCAGAATGAAAAGCCAGAGCTTCATCTGAAACTGCAGCTGTTTCAGCTCCAAATTCAGCTGGGAAAGGTGCTCTCCCCTGAGACAGAAATGCATTCTCTCTATCATGAACCTATGATGCCCTCAGGTTGTGGCAAGGGAAGAGTTGAGCCCTTGAACCTAGATAATGTTATTTTTTTAATCAAAGGGCCTCATTGTTATTACAGATAGCCCGTGGCACAATTTATTTAAAACAATATGGCACATCAGAAAAGTTAAACCACAATAATAACAACACAGGAATAACAGCATGCCCATAAATAATACAGGAACCGACATTGGACTCAGTATCTTCATGACATGGGACTTCAATATACATATTTCTTATGCGGTTTTATGCATGACTTCATTTCTATGGTTTGCACCTCACTGCTCTGTTATGTCGCTCTACCAACAAACCCATACATCACGCCAACTGAAATATGTTCTTAGTCCCTTCACCGGCTGGTTAAGGAGCAGTGTGGCTTAGAAGAATGAGCCAGAAATCTGAGCTTGATTGCCAGCCCTGCCACTTTTGGGCACCAGATGCTCGGTGAGTTGGACTTCCTCTCTGAAATTCAGTTCTTACCAATGGAGCACCTCTGCCCATCACTTAGTGTCCTTAGTGAACACATGAGCTAGGGCTTGAATGGGAGCACTTGGAAAAGGGGCCAGCTGAAGATTGCTTTTACTTTGTAGTGAGAAGCTTGGCACTTGTCAGACAAATAAAAAAGAAGTGTGACTTTTCCTTTTTAAATTTACAAGTTTTTGCTTTTGCTTCATTTATTTTCCAGCAATTTGGTTCATTGTAGCTATTTCTTCATGGATTTTTTGTTATTTAAACTATTATATCTATTTGAAAATTATGAGAAGTCCTAAAGTTTCTTGGACTTGTTGTGCTTCATAGGCTATAGATACAGAATGTATTAGTTAAACTTGAATTATATATTCATTTTTTTCCTAGTGAATTATAATTTTCCTCTTAAATACTGACTTTCAGGATCAAAAAAATTGAGGTGAAATTGAAAAAAAGGATATTAACTCACATTTGTGCTGTAATTCCTCACACTGTGACCTATCTATTTGATTTTGGATGCAAATCTAATTTACGAAGTCATTATCTAACCTGTTCCATTTGACCAATAATGCTTTCTTTGAATAATTTAGACCATGCATTTTCTTGTAATCTTTTGGATCTGTGCTTGTACAACTGCATTGGTATTATTTAAGTCACAGTATGTCTTCAACATAAGAGCTTTATTGTAGTAAAAACAGATTTTTCATGTGTTGGGGACTGATCCTGTCAATATTTTTTCTATAATATTAGAAATACATAAAAACATTTAAAACATATACAGACTGCTAGAGCCTAAATATTTTCTAAGAACACAGGAGCCACATGCCACATGCTAGTTGTAAATTAATGTCTGCAGTGTTGCCGAAATCAGCTTTCCATGTCACAGTTTTCCTCCCTGAATGAGGCAAGAGTCAGCTAGCAAATATATGTGGTAAACCTCAGATTTGCCTCACTGGGAGTTCACATGTATTTTTAACTGCCTTCAATTGTTAATGTATTCCTCAAATGAGATGCATCACCTTGAAGAATGACTTTTTGCCCCCTGGGAATAGGCCAAACAAGTATTTCATTCGCTCTGATAATCAGTTCCACCTTCAGCAACATATAAACCCAAATTTAATGGCACCAGTGATTAAGTTTTAAGTCAATGACTCATCACTGTCCAATGTGAAAAATAATAAGAAAAAATACAAATTATAATGAATTTGGCTTCGGGAAGCCTTGTTAGACATAATGGAACCATAACTATTTCAGGAGATGGCAAATAAATGTTTTTCCTTCTCATTATAGACATTTTTTAGTCACCAATTTTCAGTGATAAGAAAGATTTCCTTTAACGTGTGCTATAGTTATCTTAGATCATTTGTTCTGACCACTTAAGAGTACACAGTTGAAAGAGAAAAAAAAAGGACCACTTACCATGGACTACTTACTTAAATCTTTTAAAAATGCTTAAAACTATATAGAGCTCTTCAAGGATATACATAAATTTAATCTCAGCCAAACCTTCAACTGTCAAAATCATCTAGGGCTTTTCTCCAACTTAAACTTTGCATTGGAATAAAAAAAGAATTGTACATGACATTATGGAAAATAACAAATCATCCCTAAATCAGCAAGCGAGGCTGTGGACAGTAAATGATACAGTGGTTCCACTTTCTTGGAACTGAGTAGTGGGAGAAAATGAAGAAAGATGCTACGACAGAGCCGGGATGGTGGGAACAGGCTGACATTATGAATGACATGTCAAGTGATTGGCTCCGATGGAATCATGGGATTGCTGCTGCCTTGTGCAGAAGCTGATTTTCATTCTTATTGTTCACCTCCTAAGACTCCAGCATATGGAAGGGGGGAGGGAGAAGAGAAGCCATGAAGATATGCATTCCCTGTATATACATACAGTCAGAAATATTCTGAACACTTGCCCAGATATACAGAGTGGAAAAGGGAAAAGCATAATGCCAAAAACACATATCTTTTTAGCAAGGTTTATTACTTTTAATATTCACATATGCTTCCTGCATTTGTTACCATATGCTTATTTGATAAGACAAAAGATGTATAAATCCCTAACTCCAAAATAAGTGAAATAGTGATTCAATTCTATATAATATTATAATGAAATAGTAACAAAGAAATGTTTCAGGTTTTTTTGATGTGCTTAGAAATGCATTTTGTATATTTCTTCCTTCAAACCTGCAGAGACCGATTCACTTGACTGGACTTGTGTGTATAGGGATGTATTGTCCATGTAAAGAGGGGAAGATGGACCAACAATCAGAGGAAATTATTGTTGCATTATGCAGTATATTAGAAACATTTGCATAAAATTTAGCACAACACTGGTGTCAAAGGGTTCATTTACTAAGATTTTCTTTAAACTAATTTTATTTCTACATAAATGTAATTACCTCAGAGCTTATTTAGATAGTAATTATTTTGTTGAACCAATGCTCAAATTTATAACATGACTTTCAAAATCCTTTGTTACTGTGAATTTCTGGATCTAAACAAACATTATTAACAGCAATTCACTTTAATTTTACAAATTTTAAATTGAGATTACTAGTATGTACATTAAAGATTATTTTTCAGACAAAAATTGTGACAAACATCAGTAAGCTACTACAAAATTGAAATAATTCAAGGTATAATTGGTAGCCAGTGTTTAGAATGTATAAATATATATGTATAACTACACTGCTTGAAGAATAAAAGTATTTGAAAGATATGTGATCAGTTAATTTATCAAGTTTTAGGCCACACGCAATGCATTTTTAAGTAATTATTTTAGCAGTAATCCTAAGGAGGATGTGACTAATTTTTATAAACAATAAACATATAAACCCCATTACTACAAATTCTATTTGCAAAATTCACATGGAAGGCAAAATCAGTGAGACTGATGAAAGGTTAAGTTAATGGGTAATGAGTCGAGCTCTGTAATTACTGTGCCTTCTGAATTGAAGATAAAGTTATATACTTGTGAGTATTAGAGGACTCTACAAATTTCATTTTCTAGGGTAAAGCCCAGCAGGTATTTTCTGTGAATCCCCCAATACCACTCAGCTCACCCCCTGAGGGGAAATGCCACGTGCATTCAAATCAAACGTTTTCCTATCAAGTTCTCAACTAATGGCTTTCCTAGGAGACACAGTCCTGTCACTCACCCTCTACCTATTTAGACATGTTAAAACAGAATGTGTTGTTTATTTGTATTTCATTGAAGTGAATCTGTTTTCTCATATTGAATTTATATCCAAATCCTAGGTTGTCAATACTGCTTAACTTGGGGCTTCCGTTCATTTTATTTTTCTCTGCAATACAGGAGACTGAGATTCTTCATGCCTCTTTTGCTTCTCTGTACATTTATGCACAGTATACTAATTATTTAAAGTTATTAGTGAAAATTTTATGACCCAAAACACACATTTCTTTTAATTGAAATTAGTTTTGTCACATTCACGATTTATTTAGACAGCATTGCCAAAGCTCAACTCAAGTTTCCATTTTAAACAAATAAGGAATGTCTGTCTTAAAAAAAAAAAAGAGGGTACCCTTTTTAATTTAATTATTTTCTAGGTGATTTTATTGCTAGAGAAAAGTCTTGTAAAACAAAGCAATAAATTTGACCAGGCTGTGATCTTTCCTTGTAGAAAATATTACATATGTGTGTGTTTGTATATGTATATATACACAGAGAGACATATGTATACTCCTGTACTTACAACCTCTGAGTTAGTTTACTCGTGTTTAAGACTAAAAGTACATATTAAGCTTTCCATAAAAACAAGAACTGTTATGTTTGATATGCACTTCAAAAGCCTAAAAGGCCAAAGAAAGCCCTTCCTTAATTATTGAAGAAGTGTCTGTAAAGGAAACATGAGCAAATAGCATTCATGCTTTCATCCCTAGTAACCTTCTATTGTCCTTTTCTTCAGATGGCCAAGTCAGTATATTTAATAAAGGCAGCAGCAGCCATCAAAGAAGGCAGGGCTCTAATAAATGGTCCTGATTAAAGGCCCTGACAGGGTATGAACTTTGCATAAATTTTCTTATGGTGTCAGGCTAGGATACTGATTGAAAACTCATTAACATAATCACACATTTAGAGGAAATGCTGTAATGTATCAAAAACATTTCCCTTAGTGTAATAATTTTAAGGACATTAAAATGCAAATGATAATAAGGAGCTGTATTTAGTGATGTTCTAAAAGCCTGATTATTCAAATATTTAGTACAAAGTATGGAACTGCATTCAGAAAGGCATCTATATGATTTCAAAAATTCATCTATATATAATCTTGAAAGTCTTCATTGGTCTTTCTAATTCTTTTTCCAATTCACAGGCAAACAAATTTAATCAACCACATTTGCCTTAAATATTACTGAGCAATGTAAAAAATAATTATTAGGTCTTACACACACACACACACACACACACACACACACACACACATACACACACACATACACACACACACACACACACA
>CABHPR010150549.1:9591-21300 GCA_902168415.1 Peromyscus melanophrys | reverse complement strand
TGTGTGTGTGTGTGTGTGTGTGTGTGTGTGTGTGTGTGTGTGTGTGTTTATTTACAAGCAGCTTATAAGAATTGGGCTGGTGCAGAATTGAGAATGGACATGTATTTCAAAGTTTCTGTGCATCTGCCAGTCTATGAGTTTAGCAGGTTCACAGTATGCATAAGTACCATTTGTATAAGGCTCTGTCTGCATCTGGGTGGCCGGAGTAATGACCATTTCTTCACAATCCACAAGTTTTCCAAAAGAAAAAGATTGCTGTGTAAATGCATAGTATTCCTCAACTTTCCACCTTTCTGTTTCCTGTTGGATAGGGAATCTTCTCATTCATTCTTATTGTTAGATGATATATTTTTAAGTAAAATGAAGAATTGAGCCGGGCGTTGGTGGCGCACGCCTTTAATCCCAGCACTCGGGAGGCAGAGCCAGGCGGATCTCTGTGAGTTCGAGGCCAGCCTGGGCTACCAAGTGAGCTCCAGGAAAGGCGCAAAGCTACACAGAGAAACCCTGTCTCGAAAAATCCAAAAAAAAAAAAAAAAAAAAAAAAGAATTGAATGAAGCTAGAATCATACAATTAGCAACAGCATAAGTAACAGAAAAGTTAACCTTGGTGCCTGGTCTCTTATAACTTTTATCACCACAGATGATAAGCCTCATAGTTTTCCTAATACAATCTTATGTTCAGTTCTGAAAATCCTGTGGTCATGCCTTTTCCCTCAGCAGTGACTGTACTCCCATGGTCAGACTAGTAATTTTAATTTAAAGCTAGCCTCAATCATAAGGTGTGTCTGGCTGAGTGAAAGAGTCAAAATATTTAGGAAGAAGGAAAGATTAGTCCATAGACAGAAAAGCTTTATTCGGGACAAGGAACAGTCATGGGAGGCTAAATCATCCAATTTGGTTGTTACTTTAATCAAATTAGTTTCCTTATTTCTAAAAGTCTCCATTGCATCTTACAGCCATCGCCTCTTATTTACACACACACACATTCTCTCTGTGTCTCTGTGTCTATCTCTCCATCTCTCTCTGTTTCTGTCTCTCTCTGTCTCTCTCTGTTTCTGTCTCTGTCTCTCTCACACACCACACACACACACACACACACACACACACACACACACACACACACACTCACATTGTATAACAAATAGGGTGAATCCTATAAACTGTGATTTTTTTCTTGTTTTTCCTAATGATGCAAATAGTCCATCTTGACCCTAAAAGTCAATGCTGGGCAGGCCGCTTTCCAGTCACTTCATTCTGCAACCACATTTCTAGGCCAACAGACACACCAACAGGCTAGAAATAAGGACAAGGGTTTACGGAAATGAAACTCTGATATTTAAGAATTAATAATTAACAAATCTCCTTTTTCAAGTTTAGGAATGGTTTTTGCATAATCTGTGCTTTTTTAGTTAAGAAATATTTGGAGTATACTTGAAATTTCAAAAGTCTGTCAAACTGCAACATTAAGTCTTCAGAGATCATGTCAATTTCATAATATCTGAAACCTTGTTAAAAAGGTAAAAACCACTTAAATGTGTGAGGTGGTTCATTATGCACGTATGAAAGCTTGGAAACTCTGACTGATTGTCATGAGATAGCTGATTGAGTGGATGTACATTTAGTTCTAATTATACACAAAGGCAAATACAATGCTGCTTCTGCCCCTTTTGCCATATTTGGGTATAGTTTTGAAATAACCATTGACAATAGACATATAAACTTTATGACTTTGGTATAACTATGATGAAGCAAAGAGTTGCTTTTAACAGTTGTAGAGATTTTTTTTCCCTTATGGTATAATTAAAGTCTCTTAAAATATCCTCTGAGGATTTGTATAATCAAAAGGAGATAAATGCCACTTTCACTCACTTTCAGATTAGATTATTGCATAAAATGTTTAAATGCCAATAAATAAAACTGATTTCAAATCACATAGGAATATTGTTAAAAACACATATTAATTTGAAAACATGATGGATATCATAAAAAGGAGTCTCAAAGTCCAGAGTCCTTCACTAAAGCTTCTTTCTGGATGGCTGATGGAGAAGGACTGTCTGTGTTGGCCCAGTGTTAATTGGGTGGTAGGTCAGTTTTCCTCTCATCTGCACAGCTCTATGGAGATCTATGGCTCAGATGAGACATCTGACTGTGCTAGATGTTCTTATACTGTCTTACAAATTTGTTCTCAGCAAAAGAAGCATTTCTTGTAAGAGAAGAAAGGAAACAGTATCTTTAATCCAGGACAAAGGGCAGATCAGTGCTGACATTACCACAAGTAGTACTAAGATAAAGACTTTAATAATTCAAACGTTTAATAAATAGAAAGCACCATGAAGATAGTACTATTAGCTTAGTTCAGAGATGCTATGGGGAAAAGTGATAAGCAAAGGCAATAACATTAAGACCTGGTGTGCTGCGCAGGTCAGTGGCAATGTGGAGTATTAAGAATGCACGGGAAGTACATGGATGTTGCTGACACAATATCCAGCTGAGAATTTGTTAATCATATGGTTTCTATTGTTTGTATGTTTTCTTATTTTAAAAAGCATTTTGCTTGCAATTATCAATATTACAAATTTGAGGAGTTATTACATGAAGCATCCCATTTATTATATTTCAAGAGTCTCATAGACTAGCTGCACATAGTTCACTATAGGGTTTATCAAGTTTATTGAGTTAAATTGAGAGATTTTGAAACTTAGATGTCTCCTCCAGTATAGTTTCCAGTAAGAAAGGCATGAGGGATGTATGAATAAATTTAAGCTGCAGAAGGTGCAAGAAATCTGGGAAAAGTATATATAACAAGTACTCATAAGATTTGTACTTTGAAATTAAGGTAGAATGGGTCAAACCCTAGCTCTATAAGTTACTGCTTTATTAGCAATTCATTTAATGCAAGATTTCAAATATCAAAAATGAGAAAAATAGTGTTGCCTATTTAGGAAGGGCTGTAGAAATATAAAATACGGGTTAAAAGCAAGTTCCCTTAATGCAGGGGCAACCAAATGCACACTTCTTCAACTGAGATATTAGAAACAGAAGTAAGACTTTACAAATCCCATGAAAGACAAATATCACATCTTGCCAAAATTAAGTTTAGTGATCATTGGTTTAATTATTTATTCCATTCCTCAAATATGTCAGCTTTCCCACCTTTCTTATTTTTCTCTAAGGCAGCATAATGCCCCTGAGTTGATGAAGCTGTTTCTTTCCTTCCTACTCCCTCCTAGTTTTCAAATTCACTTCCTTTCTTCTCATTTATTTCTTCCTCAATAGTATTTATTCTTTGTCAATAGATTTGGAATTACATGGAGCATATGAATATACGTTGCTGGCTTTTCTTCTTTCCTAGCAAAATTAACAACTTTTACTAAGGATCAGCTTTCAAGACAGGACATGAAAGTCAAAGATGGATACCACAGTCTCTAAAAACAGATTTGTGAGGGTTGACGATGTAGCTCAGAGGTGACAAGCACTAGCTGCTCTTCCAAAGGACCCAGCTTCAATTCTCAGCACCTACATTCCAGCTAATCATCATCTGCAACTCCAGTAGTGGGGGATCGAATGCCCTCTTCTCTCCTCTGCAGCCACTTCATGCATGTACAACACAGACATACATGTAGGCAAAATATCCGTAAATATGAATTTAAAATAAAGGTAAAATCATTTAAAGCAAATATATGAAACTTGTTGTTTTGCTTTCGAGAATCTCTAATTTAAGCGTCAAGAAATGTAATATTAACTGTTTTTCATCAAATCTGGCATATGATTCAGCCTCTGATTAGAAGAATAAACCACTTTCTTTCACAAAACTCCCTTCCAAATGCAGTCAGACATTAGCAAAAGTCATTGAGGTTTTAAAAACCATATCTTTAATGGTATTTGACACTAGATAATATCACAAGAGACAATTTTGAAAATACTTTTAAATTTAGGGAGACCATTAAGGTAACATAGCTTCATCCAAGAGAACACTAAGGGCAGCATTTAGCTAGATATACAAGTGTGAGTATATTAAAATAAATAACAGAACAATTTAAATACCAATATTTTAAATTTGTGTCTAATATATGATATAGCATGAAGTAGAGATTCCACTTACATGTGGATATACACGAACACTGTAGAAAGTCCTGTCTACAAAGACTGGGAAGTATAAACTTGATTGTCAAATTTTCTATTTTATCAATCTGCCAACTAAAAATAGAGAGGTACCTTTAGCTAAAGATACTGATTTCTCTTCTTCTTTTGGAGCATAGCTGGGTATAAGATAGCATACTCTACCTGTCACATTCTTACTGAGATTCAGAAAAGAATTGGCTTTTCCTGGTCATATAATTTTATCCCTCAAGGAATTCACTCATCATTCCATCATTATCTGTAACTAAACCCCAGGAATAACTAGTGACATTTGACACACTAATTGAAGGAAGCAAGATTATTGAAGAATTTCTGGACATACAACCAAAATTTCTTGCTTCCTTTTCTGTAGACTTCCAAATTCATCTTGCTTTGGCTTACTTTTCACCTTAGCTAAAATCCTTAATGGTAAAATGCAGCATGCTTCTTCACTATGAAAAAATGTTTTTAAAAGAAAAATCAATGTTAGCTGTAGACTACGACTTAAGCTTTTCAAACTTAGCATACATAGAATACTCTTTATAGAGAATTAATAATTCTTTACTTTTAAAATTATGTACAGATGCAAGAATTTTAATTTGATAGAATTTGAGAATGTAAAGAGTAAGATTGGTCTATAATGTTACAACAGCTCAATATAAAATGCAGTAGATTTCCAGGGATCTTAGTGAACTTTTTTCTCAACATTTCTCTTTTTGTTTATCAAACCATGATATTGAGATAGTCAAAAGTCAAGTAGCAAAAAGAAGCTAATAAAGAAACTCAGTAATTCTTGATTCTCCTACTCTCTGCTCCTAGAGCAAGCCATGATTGTGTTTTCTTGGTTTTAGCTGATTCTTTTGTTAATTAAATGTGAAATTTCAAGTAAAATACTACATGGCTTATTAATTTCACTCCTTATCCTCTAAAACTCCATCTCTTAGTATACCTGTTTTAGGAAGATATGTAGCCAGGTTTTGTATTATTGTAATTATGGAAATATTACAAGCTACCGTGCCAAGTAGTAAACTATTATTGTGTCTCACTTCCAATATAACTTTTTGCAATTTCTAGAATGAAATGGTCTGCAATTTGCAGACTAAGGCACACACTGCTTCACTTTGGTGCTACAGCACTTGGACTTTGAAATTTGGGGACTCGCTTTCGATGTCAGCTGTGCTATTGCTTGAGACGTAGATCACTGAGTTTTGGTAGGTCATCGCATCTGAGCAACAAATGTGCAAGTCAATAACTCCTTTGAAAAGTAAGAAGAAATAACATGTATATATCCTTCTGCCTATACCCGCTTCCATTGAGTTGCTCACATCAGAAAAATATAGAGGCTGAAATTGGAACTGTCAAGACAGGTTAGGCAAGAACTCAGGCTCAAGATTACTAAAATTTTATTCAAATGCACCTAGCAGAGAACTTAAGTTCAGACATTCTAATTGCAAGCCAAGGGTTTTGTTCAGTTGAATTGTCAATATACTGTTAGATCCAAATTTAAATTACTGAAACTACTGTATGGAAAATAACTTTCTGTTAATTAATTTGATTATTAATAAATTGTAAATTCTTTTTCATTTTCTAAAGTTCTATAGCAAGACTAACAGATAGTTAATGTAAAAGCATGATACATTGGTATAAAAATCTGCATATTATATAAATTCTCAAACTGTCATGGACTGGCTGTTAGATTTCTACCAAATTACATGTATACTTAAAGTTTCCCTGTGGTCATGAATTTGATGTGGCATGTTGCTACCCTAGTTTGAGTATTTTTTTATATTGTAAATTATGATAAAAAATCAATTCTTCGGCTGGATATATCTTTTTTAAAAAAATAAAACACATGGCACAGGTATTGGGAATACTAAAATCCCAAACAGATTATTTACATATTAGATTATAAGGCCATTATTTTGACTTTAATACTTTCTAAACTTCATTCCTATTAGGGACTAGCAACATGGAAGAAGTGTGAGAAAAACTTGGAGAGTCTTTAAAAGTTATCTGGTCTTCCTAATGTCACTTTTAGTATCTAACATGGAATATTCCCTGTTAGTTAGAATTTTTCATAATTCACCAATTTATGTAAACTTTAATAACACATTACCCTACTTCCTCCAAGAATCTATTTCACTATCTCACTAACCCAGCAGTTATTTCCCTTACAAGAATGTAAAAGTGAAGTTAAAAAGCTAAAAACCACAGACTTGAGATTCAAAAGCAGAGCTTTTCATTCTAACTCTGAGAAGTTTTACGTTTTATTCTGATCATTTTGTCATAGATATTAGATTTGAAACAATGGAATTAAAGCTATGAAATAGCATTGCATCACACATGCAAATACATAAACCAAAAGTGCTCATCACCACATTAAATAGTAATGTTTTGCCTACCACATTATTTTGGATGTTGATAGCCTATGGGCTAGAGGCGTTAACCCAAAGCCTGACACTTTTGTTAATGTGCCTTCTAGGTTGGATAGTACCAAAGAGAAAACGTCAAGACTACACAAGGAAACAACTTTGTGTTTGAGTTTTTGAGTGTCAGGAAGTTCTTTCCTCATGTTTTGCTGACATACTACTTCTTATAACATCCAGTGTGTGGCCAGTTCTTTTTCAGAGACCATACACACTGAATCTGATGTAAATATCACTTTAAATGTTTGAAACAAATCTTGACTTTCCTCTGAGTTTTTCTTTTCCCAACTAATTGCCTCCAATATTTTCAGCAATCTTATGATAAATTTAAACATTTTCTCTCAGTCCTTTCTCCTTCCCTGAATTATTTTCTTGTTTGGCATATTCCATTAGGAGTGTAACAAATGAAGTAAAGATACACCACCATTTCACAGTCTTACCCCAGTCGCTATTCCTCCACTAGAACACAAAGCTCAAAGGAGCATTTATGAGAAGCACAATGTGACCAGCAATCTGTCCTCCACACAACCAATCTCCCTGTCCTCTGGACTCCTGTCTCTTGACTTCCTTAACACGGGGACAATTCTTTCCCTGTTTTTCAGTTCTCCACTGAAATAGTCTCATCCTAGACTTCCTCAATACTGAAAGTAGAATCACTTCTTGAAGCCTTAGTATCAAACATCTCACTCTGGTCACCACATCCAATCTTAATTAACTTTCTCTAATAAGTCTGGAAGTAACCTTGGACATTTGCCCTATATCTTCCATTATCCACAAGTCTACACTCTACATCACTGTCGAATATACATTTCACACTCTGTCATTTAACCATACCATCACATTGTCTCCATCTCCCTTCTTGTCTTATTTCATAATGTTTCTTCAGGAAATGTCAACAACAGAAGCAAGGTATCATTTCCCCAGCCATTGGAAACAAGTGCATGATGCTTGTTACTTTAAAGCCATCCATCATTACAGACTTCAACTGGATACATGATCCTTTCATATATTAACACCATGATTCTCTAGGAGTCAGTTCTTATATTCATCACCTGATGACTCTTATTCCATATCTTCCCTTCCAAAAATGTATGCTTTTTTCCACACTTGTAGACCAGCCACTGTTGCCATGTTTCTCCTCACTACTTGTCATGTGGACCTGCAAGCAAGACTTTTCTCTTTATGGTTTTCCTGGAAAGCTGTTGTATATTCTGATAGTGCAGTTATCTAAACTTTATTTTGTTGAACCAATGGAAGCATACTCACACATTTTTAGATTCCTCATGAAAAGTTAAGACCCTCCTTGATACTATGTCTCTTTCCTGCTGTGACCCAGAATGGTTTTGTTCCCTGTACAGAAAGCTCTAAAATTATTTAACTCAGTGTATATCCATTTTCATATTTCTCATTATCTATTCTATTCTCACATATCATGTCTTTGTTGTAGGCTGGACTTAGATTGTTCTCAAAATACTTATGTGTTGAGGACATGGTCCCCACTGTATCAGTGCTCAGAGATGGGCCTTCTGAAAAGAAATGTTACAAATGTTCTGGTCTCGTTACTGAGTTCATCCATTTATGAATTCACAATGGATTGAATCTTGGACATTTGAGAGGTAGAAGAAATGCTAGGAACAGAGGACTAGTTAATGGTAGTTAATGCTGAGGTATGATCCTGAATGTAGGGAGGTAAAAGTGTGGGGAAAGTCGGGTGGTGGTGGCACAAACCTTTAATCCCAGCACTCAGGAGGCAGAGCCAGGCGGATCTCTGTGAGTTTGAAGCCAGCCTGGTCTACAGAGCGAGATCCAGGACAGGTACCAAAACTATACAGAGAAACCCTGTCTTGAAAAAAGCAAAAGAAAAGTGTGGGAAAGTGGATCAATTTTTGTTTGAAAATGCCATGATGAAATTTAACACTATGCATAATCATTAAAAATTAAATAATAAATAAATAAAATGTTTACAAAATGATCATTAAAATAATTATTCACTGAAAACTACCCTTCTATTTCTCAAATTTAGATATCTGGTAGGAAAACTAAAGACATAATAGACTTGACTTTACTTTATGCCACAATTAAAAGACAAAGCTCAATCCCTGAGACATATATGGTGGAAAGAAAGAACTTGAGCTCCACAAGTTGTTCTAAGTTGTTCTCTGACCACTAAACCCACACCATAGCATTTAGGGACACACACACACACACACACAGAGAGAGAGAGAGAGAGAGAGAGAGAGAGAGAGAGAGAGAGAGAGAGGGAGACAGA
Source organism: Peromyscus melanophrys (assembly GCA_902168415.1). Classification (NCBI taxonomy): domain Eukaryota; kingdom Metazoa; phylum Chordata; class Mammalia; order Rodentia; family Cricetidae; genus Peromyscus; species Peromyscus melanophrys. The sequence continues at coordinate 12,486 of CABHPR010150549.1, read as the reverse complement.
CAAAGAGAAAGAAAATATATTAAATTAAAAATAAAACAAAATTTTCTACTAATATTAAGTTTAATTTCCTTATACTAACATTAAATACAATTTTACGTGCTTAACGCCGGAGGTCCCAACTTTCTTTATATATATATATATATATATATATAAATTTTTTATTACAAAAAAAAATTTCTTTTCTTTTACATACCAACCCTTGGTCCTGCTCCCTCCTCTTCTCTAGCTCTGCTCTTCACATCCCCCCATCCCACCCCCATCCTCTCCTCACAGAGAATAAGACCTCCCTTGCGTAGTAAACACAGACTGTTATACCATGCTGAGGCCAAGCTTTCAACGTGTGAATTTCAATCCATAGGCTTGCAGAAGGTACAACCATGGCACTGAGGAACGATTTTTTATTACTTTCTATGATTAAATGACCCTGTCATTACTTCCTATTACATCTCATTTCATCTCAACTTTGTGACACACCTTCACCTCTTCCAGGAGTATGCAAACGTTAGAACTTTTAGGAAATAGAGGGAGCAAATTCTGAAACTGCCAATGCTAAAGCTCACAAGCTTTCCTACTTCCCAATTGCTCTGCAGTCCAGAAGAGCTGACCCTAAACAGCTCCCTCTAACCAAGAGCTACTTAAGCAGCTCCCATGGTCCTATGGAGGCAAATGAGCCTGACACCTCCTCACTCATTAAAACTGTAGCATGCCATGTCTCCCATAGCGCTGAGATATAGCTGTGAGGGGCATGATGAAAGTACTCAGACATATTTGACAGGTATTGTGGAAAAATTCAAGAAATTGCCAATAACGTTATAGTCACAAGCAGAAGAAGAAATATCACTGTGGTTTATAAAAGTAATGTTTTTAAAAGATCGTGTTACCTGTTTGAAAAACAGAATTGTATTTCCAAATGCACTGTAGAACTTGAGGGTTTATTAGACAAGGTATGGCAGAAAACCACGCAGACATTGAGGCTTGCATGGAGGAACTGATCACTTACACTTGACATGTACTTCTAGAATGAATTGTGAACAACAGGAAAAAAATTGCAACATTATTTGATTAAGATAACATAGCAAGAAAAATAGGTAATTTTATTTTAATAAGAATTTAGTGAACCCAGGAGCCTTCATTGTTTTCACTTAGGATCCCTTGCTCTTGAGGAACAACTGGAGTACTGAGTATTTCAGTTTGAAATTTTTAAATGTCCTGTTTTCATTACAAAGTCTATAGTGAAAAAATACCTCAGACATTGTACAGTTTTCCCCATACAGATGAGCAAAAGTGTGATCAAGAAAACTAGACTAATAAAATGTCTTTGCTAAGATTCTGATAATGGGTTGATTAATGCAGACATACATGTTCATGCATGAGGAGGTATGGCTGTGAAGGCATGAATACATGTACGATTTTAGTAGTTGGATACATTTTAGGAATAAAATGTAGAGTGAAGATTTGCTTGAGAACTTATGATAACAAAACAGGCAGAATTTGTTAAAAGCTAGATTTAATTGTGAAGTGTGTGTGTGTGTGTGTGAGAGAGAGAGAGACAGAGAGAGACAGAGAGAGAGAGAGAGCAGGCTTTAAACACAGGGTTTCTTGTATGCTAGGCAATCTCTCTCCCACTAGATACACTTCCATCTTACATGTTTTTTCTTCATCTGAGTTCATTTAGCTTTGCTCTCGTGTGTGTGTCCAGGGCTGACACCTTGGGACTGGACAGCACATGTGGAAGGGGACTTACTCCTCCTTTCTGAGAGGCCACTGGCCGCCTATAGCTTGATGGAGCTTTTGTTGAGGGAAGATGTGTTTTTAATTAGAACACTACCTCGGGTGTAGATTGTTGTCAGGAAATGCCTAAAAAACTTTAAGCTAGTAGAGCATACCTCTGAGATTCTCTTTAAAGTGACCCTTTGGTTGAAATAAGTAGTTTATTGTTTTAGTACCATTTTTCATTAATAGATGTCTGAGAGAAACTCAGATATGTGATAATCATCACTGCAGTAAAACTCCATTGGCCACCATCCTGCCACTGAGAGGCTATTTCTGCCACTGTGGCCAAGGTAATGTAGGTGTGGGAATAATAGTCATTGTTTATTGAGCAACCAGCATGTGCCAACCATTGTGCAAAGAACATTATTTGCATTATTTCTATTTGATCCACACCATAATCCTTTAAAGAATGCATGGTATTTAAATATCCATCAGATGATAAAACAATTTCCTAGGATTTGGGTAACTTGTTTAAATTGCCCTTGAAGTCAGGGTACGGGCAGGGTCCGTCAACCTCACAAAGAGGCCTGTGTGCTGTCCATTGCTCTGCAGTCCTCCGTAGTTTACTCTCTGCCTTGCCATTCATTTCCCCCCAGTTGGTATATTTGCTTTGATTTGGTTTGTGTGATGGAGTCTCAAGTATCTCAATTTGGCCTTGAGTTCACTATGTGTCCTAGACTGGTCTTGAATTCCTGATATTCTTAGTTCATATGACAAATGCTGGGGTGATAGGTGTGTGCCACCATGCTTAACTTCCAAAGATATTTGTTTCCAAAGTCAAAACTCATGCACATCTGTCTATGAAAGACTGGCCATGCATGGGAAGTAACTATAGAGAATTTATGAGCAAATGGTAAAATGAACACACCAACTGAGTAAACATCAACAAATGGAGGATTTTGGAGGCTTGCCAGATGGCTCTGAAAGAAGGCTTGTGCCCAACCCTCACAACCTGAGTTTGACCCCAGCAACCCACATAGTAAGAAGAGAGATCCTGCTCCTGAAAGTTGTCTGCTGACTTTCACACCCACAATGTGGTGCATGGCCACACACACACACACACACAGAGAGAGAGAGAGAGAGAGAGAGAGAGAGAGAGAGAGAGAGAGAGAGAGAGAGAGA
>CABHPR010150548.1:34282-52801 GCA_902168415.1 Peromyscus melanophrys | reverse complement strand
AGAGAGAGAGAGAGACAGAGAGAGAGAGACAGAGAGACAGAGAGAGAGAGACAGAGAGAGAGAGTTTCTAACAATGAAATATAGTCAGCCCTTGGTAGTGACAGGGTCTACAACTATGAATTCAATCAACATCAGATTGGAAAATACTTTTAATTGTCTCTGTACTAAACATGTGCTGCCTTTTCCTGTTATTCTTCCCGAAACAACCCAATATATCAACTATTTACAGAGCATTTACAGTGTATTATTATAAGTGATCTAGAGATGATCTGTATGTATATGGGAGAATTAAATTAGATGCAAATACTGTGCACACTACTTTATGTGAAGGACTTGAACATCCACTGATTAGGGCACTCTTAGGTAGATCCTGGAGACGATTATAATTATCCATACAGACCGTGCATTCAGGGGCTAAAGCTCCCTGTTTTACCCCCCTACCCCTCGCCCCTCTCCAGAAAAATCAAGCCTCCAGGGCAAGTGGAACAGGGAGGTTCCTTAATAATTAAGTCCTGTATGCTTTGAAAGTCAGGAAGTGAAAAGGACATGCATGGCCAATTGAAACGGAATCTTAGGCAGGCAGAACTAATCTTTCCCACACTTGAAATTAACCAAAATACCAGTGCTAATGTCCCTGGAATGGGCGTGGGGGACTGGCAGAGAGACCTTGATCTCTGTATTTCAGCCAAGAAGAAGCATGTATCCCCCGTGGAAGTCCCTGTGGTGGGGGGCTTGGGCCTGGCTTCCCTGTGTAAAGAGTGCCACTCACTAAAACTCATGATGCCCATTGTAGCCTCGCTCCATAGAAACTTGAGGTTTCACACTGAGCTGTGGCCACTTACCCTTGTGTCCCAGAAGACATCCTACAGCACAGCACATGCCTCTTCGAGCAGTCACCACAGTGGCTGCCATCAGCGTAGCCTTTTACTTGACAGGTCTTTACTGAGCACAGTGTCTCCTTCCCTCAATACACTTACATCTCAGCTTCTAGAGAGTTCCCAATCAAAACAAGACTTCATTTCACACTGAACCCGTGGCATCCGCATCGCATCTCTCTTCAGAAGACTGCTTGACTCCAATTACCTGCTGTCTTAGTTTTTCATGACTGACAGAAGAGCGGAGGTAATCACTTTAAAAGAAGGAAAGGTTGGGGTATCATTTGTTGCTTGGCTTGTTTGTTGACAGTTTCCTGACTTTTAGATCGTGATCAAATGTCTCCATCACTTTGGGCCTGTGATGAGGCACTATCATGGTGGTGAGTGTGTCATGGAGGAATGCCACTTACGTCATACCCCAGATAAGAAAGAGAAGGAAAGAGATGAGGGTCCCAATAGCCACTTTATGTCCTTCTATGAGGCCCCATCTTCTAAGGTTTCATCACCCTAGAAGCTCCCTGGACTGATTATTAAACCTTTAACCTATGGACCAATGGGGGGGGGGTTGTTAGGATTCAAAATTAAACAGTTACTTAGATGGCCACTGTTATCATTCTCCTCCTCCTTATCATTGTATCATTAATACTCTGAGCCTCGCCTGATTTGCTGACTTTAAATTACAAGAGCTCGTATTTTGGAACATTTGACTCTTTAGAGAGTTTTGTTAACTGACCATTGGAATTACATCAAACTGAAATATCAAACAAATGTCATAGTAAAGGAAACAACCAACAAAATGAAGAGACAGCGGACAAAATAGGAGAGGATAGCTTCCCCGGCCTCAATAGTTAAGATATGGGGTCAGCCTAGGCGCCTCTTCACAAATGAATGGACAAAGAAATATGGAACACAGTATTATGCAACTGTAATGAAGACCAAAACCCTATCAGTTGCAGCAATAGCTAATGAAGAGTTGGGCTGCCTCTTAGCCCAAGAGATCCAGAAGGTTCTAAGGCTACACACCTTTTCCCATCCAGACCTGAGAAACTGATGAAACCAGCTTGGTGGAGCTGTTTGTCTTAACTGACTGGACTTGGGGTGGGTAGGAGTTCCTCAGAGTTGGTGAAGGCTTGAGAAGGCTTGAGAGTATCTTGCCATAGTTATCCTATTGTTAATAAAGCATTTTAAAATCCTTGCTTTCTAATCTAAAACCTCAAACAAAAATAAAGGCAGAAAAATAGTATCACAAATCCTATGCAATGGCTCTCAACATGGAGGTCTTGAGACTCTTTCACAGGGTTGCATATCAGATATCCTATATATCAGATATTTACATTATAATTCATAACAGTAGCAAAATTACAGTTATGAAATAGCAGCAAAAATAATTTTATGGTTGGGGTCACCACAACATGAATTGTCTTAAAGGGTTGCAGCATTAGGAAGGTTGAGAACCACTGACTTAGAGGGATATTTTAAGTTTATTTTCCCTCTGCAAGTTTGGTAACTATCATCTATGAAACTAACAAGCAATAGACAGAAACAGGAAAAAAAAGAGCAGACAGATTTTATCATGTGCCTAAAAGTACTGGAGATGAGGCTCACTGAGGACAAGATGGATGCTGAACTCATGTACAACTTAGTAAAGAAGCGAGGGGCTTGGCTTCTGGAGGAAGGAGATGGCCCAACCTGGGGAAAGCTGAAGGATATACATTTGGACAGGGACTATCTCATGTAAATAAAATCTCTCAGGTCACAGCCACCTGTGCTCATCTGTGCTGAGCAGATGCCAGTGCCCCAGCCAGACCCCCCCAACCAGCCCCCACCAGCCAGTCCCCTAGCCAGCACCCTAGCCAGCACCCCAGCCAGCACCCTGTAGCTGAAAGTTTTCCTGGGCTAAACTGCTCAGCCATTAGCTCAGGTTTATGACTGACTAGCTCTTACACCTAAACTCAGCACATTTCTGTTAATCTATATGTCGCCACATGTTCCGTGGCTTTACCTGTGTGTTGTTACATGCTGCTCCCTGGATGGCGGACTGGCATCTCCTGACTCAGCCTTCCTCTCCCAGAATTCTCCTTCTCTGCTTAGCCCACCTGTACTTCCTACCTGGCTACTAGCCAATCAGCATTTTATTTATCAACCAAACAGAGCAACACATTCACAGCATACAGAGCAACATCACCCATCAGACCCCCCCAACCAGTCCCCAGCCAGCCCTTCACCCAGTCCCCCAGGCCCCCCTCCCCTCTAGCCAGCCCTCCAGTCAGCCCTGCCCCAGCCAGCCCTCCAGCTCCTTCTTGTGGAAAGCACCTGGTTGTGGTGAGGTACCAGGCAGAAAAAGGCCTTGTTTGCATCTGGTTACTGTAGCTAGAGTTTTCCTGCCTGGCCCACGGTCAGGACACATCTCTCTCACCTGCCAGTCCTGCAGCCGCTCAGACCCAACCAAGTAAACACACAGAGACTTATATTGCTTACAAACTGTATGGCCATGGCAGGCTTCTTGTTAACTGTTCTTATATCTTAAATTAAGCCATTTCTATTAATCTATAAGTTGCCACGTGGTTCGTGGCTTACCAGTATCTTAACATCTTCTCATGGCGGCAGCTGGCAGTGTCTCTCTGACTCAGCCTTCCACTTCCCAGAATTCTCCTCTCTCCTTGTCCTGCCTGGCTACTGGCCAATCAGTGTTTTATTTATTAACCAATCAGAGCAACACATTTAACATACAGAACATCCCACAGCAGGTTACTAATGTAAACGTGAGCATTTCCTTTCTGCAGAAGGGCATCTCTTGGCATGGCTGTGCACACCTGTAATTCCAGTCCTCCAGAGGCTGAGGTTGGATGGTCAGCTGTTCCAAGCCATCCTAGGCTATAGAGGAAAACAAAAGCAAAAGAACAATAAAAACCAGGACAGCTTTTGGGAGGCGTTCCTGTGTCTGTAGAGGTTTGTAGTTTCTCTGGGTACCTAACCTGGAATATGCCAAAGACATCTATTTGGAGTTGGAAATTTTTTTTCTCTCCTCCTCTTCACAAGGATTCAGCAATTATCAAGATAGAAGTTTTTCTTTTCTTTCTTTTTCTTTTTGGTTTGTTTGTTTTTTTTGTGATGGCGTTTCTCTATGTAGCCTTGGCTGTCCTGGAACTTGCTGGCCTCAGACTCAGAGATCTGTCTGCCTCTGCCTCCTTCTCAAGTGCTGGGATTAAAGGTGCGTGCCACCACCGCCTGGTGGAAGTTTTTCTTTTCTTGTGTTACCCCACTGTCATTACCATGCTCTGTGTGAGTGGGACAGAGGTGGATGCTACAAGGCTTCTTATTCCAAAGCAGGCTGTGATTGTCTTCTCACCTCCTGGCCATGTCGTGGCACTCAGGTTGGATTTGCCGGTGGTCTGTGCTGCTGTACTTTCTGTTGGTGTCCCTTCTCCAGAAGCTGAACTCTTGCTTCAGAGCTTGAATGGCATCTTTGAAAGGCCCAGGATTTAGCTGGCATTCTGTGTTGAGTGACTTGTGAAGCAAGTTAATTCCAGGAGACAATGGGATCCCACTGGGTAGGTATAAGCGGAGTGAATCCTCAGCTCTCCATGTTTTGGAGAAAATGTAGATAATGGTAACATGGAGGTGGGGTGGGCCATTATTCCAACTCTAGGGCATATTAGCAGGACTGATGGAGCCTCAAAGATCCTTCTGGTTTCTGGAGCAGAGCTGTTTTTCTGGTCGCCAGATTCAAGCATCTGGCTTCAGGCCCTGGAAGAGATAGTGCAGGGTCCTAAGAAGGAGGCTCCATCCCCGACCTCTTTTGTAGGGTAGCCACAGGCAGCCTGCAGGCTGTCTGCACCCACCGAGAGCCCTGTGCCATTCCAAGACTGTTTGATTCATTTTGAAATTACCAAGAGAGGATAAGCAAGGAACAGAGTTCCTCCCAGTGTTAGGGCCAAGGATCTGCTTCCTGCAGGCAGTGAGGCCACTCTGAGCTGCTCTGAGGCAGGGCTGAGTGAGTTGGCAATTAAAGTGAATACGGTAGGGTGTTGGAGAGACGGGAGAGGTCCCACTTCAAAGGTCTTCCCTCACATCCTACCCTACATCCACGTAGCAGGCAGAGACTGTGACAATACCAGAGACAGTGTGCTGGCTCCTGGGGCAGTCTTCAGGTCCAGAGGTTCAGCTGCCGGCCTGCCCCTCCCCTCCCCCCTCTGTTGGGTGTTTTTCAGCTTAAAGTCCCAGCCCAATTCTCTCCTCCCGTGCACGTGCACGCATGATGCGCACGTGTGTTTAAATTTTTATTCTTGGCAGAAGTTAAGACACAAAATGGATTTGGAAGCAGATGAAACCGGTCTGGGTATATGTTGGGCAGCAGGCAGCTTCATTCCTGGAGTGGGATGGACTCAATTGCGGGGGTGGAAGTTGTCTCCTCCTCCTCCTGTGGTGACCAGGAAGGCCTGGGGCTGATGGGAGGCTGTTAACCTTCTGGGTTGTCAAACAGGTGATCCAGTGGGGCCCAAAGGATATGGGACCCTTAGATACACTTCTTAGTGATCTGTGAACCCCTGGATTTCTCCTTTTTGCCTTTGTTAGGGGTATCTCTCTGGCTTCTTGTGTTTGAAGGGCAAAGCATTCAAATTTATGGATGCTTTGAAAAAGTCTCTTCCCTACTAACATCTCCCTCGGTCCTGAGCCTCCATGCTCCCAGCAGTAAGCAAACGGCCCCATTAGGTTTGGAGACCAGCTTGAGGGTCTCCATCTTGAGTCCCAATATAGGTGATTTTTGCAGCCGGGCCATCTTCTTGGATATTTATTTCTATGTGATGAAAAGTAACTAGGAATCTGGAAGTGCCTGGCAGCCACTGAGAACTGCAGTCTAAGCACGAGGACCTGGGTTCGATACCCAGAATCCAAGTGACAATACCAGGCCTGGTGGTGTGCGTGCCTGTAACTCCAGCACCTGCAAAGCAGAGTCGGGAAGATTTCTGGAGCGTGCCGGCTGTTCTGTTGAGGCTAATTGTTGAGCTCTAGGCCAGTGAAAGACCCTGTCGTAGGAGGGGATGGCATTTTAAGGATGACATGAGGTTGTCCTCTGGTCTCCACACAAGCACACATGCTCTCTCATAAAGAAATTCAGCCAGGGACTGGAAAGATAGGTGACTCCATGGTTAAGTGCACCTCCTGCTCTTCCACAGAACCAGGGTCCCATTCTCCACACACTTACAGGTGGCTCACAACCAACCTCCTGTAATTCCAGCTCCAGGGTATCCCGCATCTTCTTCTGGTCTCTGCTGGCACCCACACACATGTGTACAGACACACATACACATAATAAAATACATACACAAATCAACTTTTTTTTTTTTCAGTTTTTCGAGACAGGGTTTCTCTGTGTAGCTTTGCGCCTGCCTGCCTCCCGAGTGCTGGGATTAAAGGCGTGCGCCACCACCGCCCGGCTTTGCCAGAGCTTTTCTTAAGACATTCTTTCCAAAATGATGTGGATGTCTGTGCTAGAGACCTCCACACAGGGTTCTCAAAGCTGGCTGAACGAGGCAATGGGCAGAGTTGGAAAGCCTGTTACGGATGTGTCCCCGCCCCCCACCAATCCTCTGCCTAAGGTTCTGCCTGGCATTGCTGTAGCTATGAGTCCTCTGCCTGAGCAAGCTCCAGTCTGTAACATGGGTTGGGAACACTGTCCACCTCCTAGAGTTGTTTTAGAGGCGAGACAAGGTCACATGTATGTTTGAGATGGTTGCCTTGTTTTTGAATTCAACAAACAGTTAAATAATTGCCTTGGCTGTATGTTAAGATTGGTAATTTCTTTTTAACCTGAACACGTGCTTTAATCGTATACTGCTTATCATGAAGACCCAGTTAATTACATCCACTAAATCTCAATGACGCTCATATTACAAATCAGTAGGAAATCAGTGATTTGCCACAAAAAGGCAGTAATTTGTTTATTTGTTTGTTTGTTTGTTTTGGAAACAGGGTTTCTCATAGCCCAGAGAGGTGAAAATGACCTTGTTCTTATGACCTGCCTGCCTCCAGTCAGTTTATTAAATTACTATGTGTATTCTATATACCTAACACACTTTCTCAAAATATTATCTTTTAATGATCAGTAATCCTAAATATAAATTATACTTTCCATTGTATATAAAATGTGAATGCACACAATGATGTAAGCATCTCAGATACATTACATAACCAGTTATTACTGGTGGTAAATTGTATGTGACAGTTTTAAGAGGGGTCATATACTCCTTTGTATAATTATGCAAATAAGTGAGCTAAAGGTGATATGGGTTCAGTTTTAGATTGTATACACCAAAGTGTAATTTTTGAAGCATCGCTAGTATTAAAAAAAATCAGGCATTAAATTGCAGGGTTTTATTTGGGGGCATGTTGCTTAAGCTATACCCCGCTGCATGCGTGAATGCAGATAGTATGGTGGATCAAACGCAGGGCTTCATGCAATGCCAGCCATGCACTTCACCCACCGGGCCACATTCTCAGCCCCAAACTCAGTCTCTAAATGTTAGTTTGCTCAGTACGGCTCTTTCAGCAAAGTAAGTGTACTTGCTATATTTTACATGACTTACTAAGGAAAGTAAAGGTTGTTAGAAAAAGGATCTCTGAAGGCAGCTGAGAATACTAAGAAGCCTGCTGTCCCCTTTGGCAGGGTCTATGTCTGTGCTGTGAGAAAGCAGCAGAACCCTGAGCCACAGAAGATGATGCTCATAAGTAGTTCATAAGGACCCAATGTTGGAACCCAGCACAGCAGACCATGATGTGATAGCGAGACAAATAACGTTTGGAGGTCCAAGGGATTATTAGGAAACAAGGTCAACAGGTCTAAGGGAAATTGAAAACCAGTGACGACACAGTAATATTTGGGAACAGGCTTCTTTCCAGACGTTTCTTTTCTTTTCTTTTTTTTTTTTGGTTTTTGGAGACAAGGTTTCTCTGGGTAGCTTTGCGCCTTTCCTGGAACTCACTTGGTAGCCCAGGCTGGCCTCGAACCCACAGAGATCTGCCTGCCTCTGCCTCCCGAGTGCTGAGATTAAAGGCGTGCACCACCACCGCCCGGCTCCAGATGTGTCATTTTAACGATGAAATTGATCATATAAACCTGCTTTGACTATTTCTGATGTTTCAAGTGAAAAGTACAAATCTGCTAATCTTCAAACATAATCTATATTAAAATTGTCTCTTGACATTTTCCTATGATACCCCAAACAACTACATGCCGCACATTCATATGTTGTTTGTTTGTTTGTTTGTTTGTTTGTTTGTTTGTTTGTTTTCAAAATGAGATCTCCAAGAACCTCTTAGGTCAGGTCAGCATGTCCAAAAATGTATTTGGCAGAGGTCCTCATCCATCAGCCAATGGTACTCTAAGAAAAAAATGGCACTGTCAAATAATCCCCCAGCTGTGGGTCATGTAAGTCCAAGCTTGTGGTTACAGACTCAGTGCGTACTCCATGTTGGTGATTCATGCTGTGTAACAGCAAATTAAAGGTTCTGAAGTGCCTACAGTAAAGAACTCTGACTGGATTTTCATACATAGCCTTTCCCTAAATTATTTTTGGTATGAGTCTGTAACATTGTTTAACATTTGGTAGGGTTTCGGATTGTCTTAGGCAGTACTCACCAACCTCCCCGCCACCACTGTCCTCCACTGCCCACACATCTGTAACCTGTGGTAAGGGGAAGAAAATCGCTCATCTGTTTGTGTCATCAGCAAATAGCCACTGTGTTCCTGTCACGAGCCACGGACTATGATTGCTACTGGGTGTCTAACAACGGGCAAGATGGCAGTGTGTCTGCCTCCGAGACTTTCACTGTTTTGGGACCATTAGTCACACCCACAAGGGCTGGCTGCTCTGCCCTGTACCTGGGAACAGCAGGCCCTCTGCAGGGAAGGTGATAGGCGCCTAGGAGCTGGAGACTAGAATTAGTCCACCCCCTTTGCTCTTCCCATCAACACCTTGCTGCAGTCCCCGTCCCCGTGCCCCCCCCCCCCCCCCCCCCCGCACTTGCTCCTGCGTAAACAGTGGCCCCTGGTCCAGCTGCGAGCCTCCACGTGTTTGTTTTCCCTACATGTGCCAGCCTCGCACTGAGGGCTTAGAGCTTCATAAGTTGTGGAGAGCTGGCAGGGGTGAGGCGGGGTCTTCCAGCAGAAGGAAGGGACTGACTTACTGGCAGATGGACTGCAGCCGGCTTCCCATTTGCACACTGGTATTTATTTAAATTGTAGGCAGTTTAAAGGAGCTTGGTAATTGAGAAAGGAAAGATTGGAGGTGGGACAAGGGACTCCGTGTGTGTATGCTGCGGGCAGGGGAGGGATGCTGGGGGCGGTGTGGAGGGTCAGGGATGTGGTGAAGAAAGTGAGTTTGAATAAGATCAGATGGGAAAGTAAACTGTCATGATTCTAAAGCATGGCTACCAGCCAGAGCTGCAGCTCCACTGTGTGTGTGTGTGTGTGTGTGTGTGTGTGTGTGTGTGTGTGTGTGTACGTGCCTGCCTGCCTGCCTGTCTGTCTTTAGGGCAGAGAGTGTAAACAAATAGAATATTGAGGATGGGTATTAACGATACTATTGAAAATAATCAAATTGCAAAATTCACCGTCCATTTCTGTATCCCTACTTCTCACTTCCTTTGTTTTAGAAGCTTTACTAACACAATCTGTATTTCCTTCACTATCTCAGGATGGGATAGATCTTATGCTTCTCTACCAAACCAGTTCCTTTACAAGGAGGACAGGGGGAACGGAACACCATCTCTCTCGGTGTCAGTCTGTAAAGTTGAAGTTCGGGTGCCTTCCGCAGCTCGGCCATTTCGCCCTTAGGCGTAGCTCTTCACTTGAATCCTTCAGATGTCCTCCAAGCATGCAGAGACTTGTCGGCATCGGCGTGAGGGGGTTGGGGCTGGTTTTGCCTGGCATTTGCCTGAATCGGCCCCAGAACCAGATAGGACTGGTCTTCCCTCAGTCTGGGTCACAGAACCTGAGAGCTTTTTGAGTCATGGGAAAGGTTTCTATGTGGGCCTTGATGCATGGGTTAGCTAATCATTGTGAGGAAAGGGCATAGGAAGTGACTTCAGGCGACAGTGTGATGATTCCGTTGCTTGACCAACAGCATATCCACATCTTTTCAATCTCCCAAAGTCCTCCGCATGTTTTAGATGACTATAGTTCTCTCCAGCCATAACCTTCCATCGTAAGTCATTATTGGCTGGTTCAGCAGGTGTTTTCTAAATACCTAGAGACGTATTATGGCTACAGATGCTGGTGTGGATAAGAGCATCACCACTGTTGAGTCATTGGTCTAGCAGGCAGGAGAACATAAAGAACTAATTGTGTGAAGGGTTCCACAGGAAAGAAGAGTGAGGGGTCTAACCACCGGCTGCGGAATACCTGACATGCCTGTCAAATGAAACCAAGCGTCCTCAAGCATCTACTGCCCTTTTGTTCTCCTCCTCCACTTCCTCTCTCATGCATCCACTCCACCCACCCCAAGCTTGCAGTGAACAGTGGGAAGGCCTGGGTCCTGCCTGGCTTCCCCACTGGAAAAGGGCCACAGCGAGCTCAAGTGTGGTCTGAAGGTTTCTCAGGTTCCACCCAGCCTCACAGTGATTATTTTATAAGCAACTTGGACCGCGGGGCCAGCCAGGACCAGAGAAAAACTTCTGACTACACTCAAGCTCACGAACCAAATCCCTGGAGGAAGATAGCCGAAGGACTATCCCTTGTCCTGTACAGGCTCTGTTTTTATCGTAGAAGCCCTGTCTTGGGAATTCACCAGATCTGAACTTCATAGGCTGTACTGCCTGGGAGAACCTGGGATAAGAGGCTTGCACAGCTCAGCAGACATTGGCTGAGCACCTGCTTACTGTGTGTCGAGGAGGAAAGCAAATTGTGTATGTGATAAAGGTGAGGCCCAGGAGACCTTGCCACACTGACTTCCATTATAGGTCCCAGCCTTCGTCCTGGGACTGTCAGACTTTGACTCTCCTGGAACTGGGTAAGAGATGAATATGGATGATAGAAGGAAGGTTTCTTTGGGGAATTGTGGAAAAGGCTGTATTTGAGAGCTGACTTTCCAAGCTCTGTGGCACACGAGTGGGTGCCCAAACACACATATGCACACGTGCACAGGCAGTGACATGTATTCACATTTCTTCTACCATTCTTCTGATGCCTTTGCTACCGGGGCTGGTCCCCGCATTCAGCGATTAGTGAAATCCAGTTTATCTTGTGACTCACCTTTCTTGAGGCCATAATGCTGCATTCTAACTCGGACATAACCAAAATATGTCAGAGCAGAGGCTTGCCTTGTTTTTCTCCATATCCCCCTCAGCCCTCTGCACCGTGCCTGCAGCTTCTGGCAGGTTGGCTGGACTGTACTTAGTCATGCCCAGTGCCTGCCCCAAGGCTCTAACCGTTCTCAACAGGAGTGACTTGTGCTTGCCAGCATGGGATAGAGCACCACTTCTCTGTGTGGTCATTGAACAGGATGTCGTTGCTTTTCTGACTCCACTTAGGAACCAAGTCCCACTGTCCTTCTACATGGTTTGGAGGATGCTCCTTCCTTGAGGTCCTGCATACGGCTGAGTGTTAGCATGCTCCTAGGAGAATTTCCTGGGATAATAGCACCCTGGTCGCAAGGTCTCATTTTTATTAGGCGGTTGCAGTAGAAACTGTGTTGGACTTGCTCTGAGCCTATGTGTAACAGTAGGGGTTTGGCTCACACACTGCTCCCTTTGCCCTGAACGGTGGGACTTTCAGCATTCAAGGTCTGCTTTAAGTGCAGGTCCTGGGAAGGGTTTCTTTTCACCTTCCTTTTCTCTTTTAACTATCCAGGCTATAAAATAATAGCTTTTCCTTTGTTGTTTTGTCCACTCTAAGTGTCAGAAGATTTTGAAGTATACATACTTCTTTCCAGGGACGACAGTGTTTGAACTGACTGAGTGATGTGCTGTGGAGGATAGTCCTGGCCACCTTCAGTATTTAGAAACATGTAGATGGGCAAGAGTGGGTGTTTTTCTTTGTGCCGGGGTGCCTTTCCCTGTGCTGTGTGCACTGGCTCCGTGAGGTCAGAAGCAAGATCCTTCCTGGGGCTGGGAATAAATACTGCAGAGAAGTTCCACGGATGTTTTCCCCGCTGCAAACACCACCTCAGAATTTCTGGTGCCAAGGGGCCTGCTGTTGGGTGGGGATATCTTCTCCATTCTCTCTGAACAAGTAGAGACACTCTGTAGAGAAATTATGATCATTAATGTTATTATCATCATCAAGAGTGTGCAGAAAGGGCATATGCAGGAGGGGGAAGGGTGCTAGCTCCTGTTACAGTAAATGTTGATGAGGTCTGGGTGAAGATTGAGCATTAGAAACTAAGGAGAATTTGTCCAGGGATTCCTTCCCTACAGACACACACACACACACACACACACACACACACACACACACACACACATCATATGCACATCACAGGCACACACACACACACACACACACACACACACACACACACACACAAGACAAAATAGGGCTTTTGTGAGGTTCTGTAAATCATGTAGAATGCATTGCTGCTTCCATACCGTTCATTCCTTGACCTTCAGCGCATGTGTGAAGAAGAGCAACGATATCATCCATCGCATAACTGTATAGGGGCTACAGGCAAAGAGCAAGAGCTGCACATTTAATGGGCCTGGAGTTGTGAAAACATGCAACATGCCTTTGGTCTGAAATGACATTAGTTGAAAAGCCCACCAGGTGGCAATGCCACTGCATGAAATCAGATCTCCAGGGACTGATTTCAGCAGAAAGTTCACAACCCCGGCTCTCCAAATTGGCTGTGTGACTGCTGGGCCCAGGCTGCTTTTTACACATTATCTCATTCATGGTTTTCAGTAGCTCATCAAAGTTCTCAGTCTCATTTTCACAGAGAGGAATCCAAGACTCAAAGAGATTAAATAACTGAGGTTATCTTATAGGGCACTTCGAGGGTGGAAAGAGTAATGCCCACACCGGAACCTCGGGTGGAACATTCTTTAGTGTTGACCCTAAGTTCCAACATTGTCACAAGCAGAGGAGCGTTTTGTCTACAATACAATTTTAAGATGAGCCCTAACATCCTTATACCATAAACTGTGATGAAGGGTTTGGGTGAGGCACTTGGGGACAGGAACATTCCTGGGTGGTGAAGATGAAAGTGATCGTGGTCATGAAGCACCCAGTACTGGGCTAAGTACATCCTAAGAGCTCAGTTTACTTAGCTGACTTTCCCACGTCTCTCTTCTCATCTTTCTTCCCCTCCCCGTGCTCTTTTCCTGAACCCCTCAGGCCCGGACCTGTCTTTCTCTTTCTGACTCAACAGCTTTTTTATTCCTCCCTCTCCCTGCCCTCTCTGCAAACCTCTTTTAGCCTGAAGCTGAGGGCACACTTACAGCAGCACAGGCAGCTACCATCTGAGATCAGATTATACCCAGTCCTGCAGGAAGCCTGGAGCTTCCAAGAGGGAGGGATGCAAATGGCGGCCACAGACGCTCCTTGATGGGTACAGGCCACAGGAGCATCTGCTTGGGTGCAGTCTTGTCCTTAAGGAGCATACAGCCTCAACAGCACTCAGCTGTTGGCGACACTGGTTGGGACCCTTTGATGTTTGTTTTTCAGCAAACTCCCGAGTCCCCAGATCCCCTTCAATGTTCCTCCTCCACCGTAGTCTTCTAACTGGACCAAACCATTCCATTCAGCAATGAGTATGGCCATGAGAAGTGTCAAGGAGTACTAGGATGCATTTGATACATCCTGGCCTTGGGGAGTTGAGAGTCTATGTCAAGGGCTACCGACACACTCATCGAAACTTAGAAATCACCATGGAGTGTAACCGGTGTGCAAAGCGCTTCCGAAGACAGAATGAGGGGCAGTTGTGGGAGGCTTTATGAAGGAGAAGGGAGAGGCGCTGGAGGGTGAGTTGTTCCTCTGGGATGAAGTGAAAAGGGGACAGTGGTTCAGGTAAAGGATCAGAGGTTGAAAATGCAATTTGCTGAGATTAGAGAAAGTGGGAGGAAGTCATGGGAAAGGTTGACTTCAGGCCAAGTGTGAAGAACCTGGACGGCTGTGTGCAGCCTTTGAACTTCATTTAACCATTCTTAGTTGGGGAGCCGTCAAAGTGGGTGTGCTCGCCCATTTCCTTCCTTCCTTCCTTCCTTCTTTTAAATCTTTTTGAAACTGAACTCAAAGGGTTAAAGCATCACTTGTAATTCTTCATCTTCGCGTCACCTGACGATTTTCTATGAGCCTTCCATGGCCTCACACAGATGCTCACTTTCCTTTCACAGAATGGGATCTGCGTTATTTTCTCCTTTTAGAAACAATTATCTTCATGTGGCTACTTGATCTTTTTAATTATGATATTAATTGCTAAACCCATGCCGGAACCATCTGAATTATTATGCCTAAACTTCTTACATGAAGCTTTGGAAGAATGAAAACCCTGAGATTTCCTTGTGTGTGATGGCGGACAAGGTGTTTAATCACCATCCCTAAATCCTCAGCGGGCTGGTCACACACCGACCTCATAAGACATCGTGGAGTGTCAGAGGAACCCAGTTCTGAGTGCTAGAAGACACTTCAACAGTAGCTGCTCTGTTACAGTAATATCGTCTTGTTTTGTTTTGAGACAGGGTCTCACTATGTAGCTCTGGCTGTCTTAGAACTCACTCTCTACAGACCAGGCTAGCCTTAAACTCAACAGAGATCCGGCAGCCTCTGCCTCCCAAGTGCTGGCCTTAAAGGGATGTGCCACTGTGCTCAGCTGTTCCGGTTCAGCTGTTGGTATTCTAGAAGGAAGGTAGGAGAAGACAAGGCAAGAGAGTGATGGTAGCACATGCTTGTAATCTCAGCACTCAGGAGGCTGAGGCAGGAGGACCACTTGGTTGAAACCAACCTTGGCTATATAATGAAATGTTAAAAAAGGGAAAAAAAAAAGAAAAAAAAAAGATGATGAGAAGAGAGAACCAGGGACCAGGGACCAGGGACCAGGGACCAATCCAATCCAATGCAGTGGCCACTTGTCAGTGCAAACAAGCACTATTTGTTGAAATTTGGACATATTGTTAAGCAACATTACTAACTGGGACCTCCGACCCTTCCACACCTAGAACCTTTCAAAGGAACCATGAGAAGCTTGGAATGGGTCACAGACCTGGCACCCTGGAGCAGTAGTGCCATTGGTTTTAATGAAGGTGTGTTGTTGGGACTGAGATGACCAGAAGGTAGGGGGAGGGAGTGATGGGATTACATAGGCATTGGTGTCAAGATAAATAAGTATTAAACACCGCCCACTCACCCACGCACCCGGGCCTTCTGTGTGCCGTCTCCGGCTTCCACAACATGTGCTCCTCTGATGTGTCCATGCCTACCTCTCAACTGCCCTCCCCTCTACCATCCTCTTCCTCACCCCCAACCTCCTTAGGTCCAGTCTTTCCAGCAGCCCAGGACCCTCCAGATTAGAGCTCTCTGGGGACCAGCCCCTTTTGAAAGGAAGAAAAAGAGAAGAAAACCAGAAAGCAAGTAAGGAACAGGAGAATGAAACCAGCGAAGGGGCAGTGGTGCCTTGAGCTACCTCACTGCATCACAATGAATATGGACTCTATTAAGCTCCGTTCTGCCTGTTAGTGTCTCCCGGGGCAACACAGCCCCCATATGGCAAGCATGCAGCAGATTAGGGTAGGCCCCCAGGCCGCATGGAAGGCCAGGGGCTTGACTGGCAGTTGAAGCCCTTCCCTCCTCCCCCTTCTCCTCACACTTGACACTGCCTGTGTTTATCTAAAGCAAGGAGGGTGGGGGGCGCATTGGAAGGGTTTTGTCCCAGCTCTAGAGAAGGGGCGGGGGCTGGAGCCCTGTGGGGAGAGGGGAGAGAGGTAGGAGGGTGGAGGTGGGGCAGTAAGGAGTGAGACTGGAGGGAAGGCTTCATAAATATTCAGAAGGCGCGCTGAAAGGAGAGAGAGAAATAAAGCAGATGGAATTCGTGTTAAAGAACGGCACAATCACCCTGTTTGGAGCCCTCCAAAAACAAAAAGAGAGAAAGAAAACGTGGAAGAAAAGAAAAGGGAACAGCCTCCTAGGAGCATAGGAGTTCTTATCCAATTAGCAGGGTTGTCAAATTGAATTTATATGGAATGAGGGTGAGGGGATTGAGATGGGAGTGTGGAAGAAAAAAAGGTGATTTTCCTTTTCTCGTGTCTGTCCGTTTGTCTACACACACACACACACACACACACACACATCTCTACAGAAACTCAGCCGTTTTCGCGAAGAGGTACAAGTCACAAGGAAATTAGCCATCTTCGTAATGTCTTCGTTCTTTGCTGGAGGTGGGAACTATTTAGATGCAGTTTAGCAAGAGTGGCAAAGTCCAAGGAGAGCCTTGTCCTTCACTAGGATGGCAGAGAGTCTTCTCTCTGGGAATTCTCTCCAGACAGGTCCCAGGTACCTTTGCCTTGAAGGTAAGGGTTTTCCACCTGCCTGAGGGGGGAATGACCTATGTTACCAGCTTGTTATAGTGGATTCAGAACGTGGAGCCCAGGCACACCGCTCTGCCCCAATTGTCACAGGATATGAATTCCGTGTCTTTGTGTTAATGTCCAACTCTCTTACCCTGATCTCCACAGCATGACTCTGTCTCAGTGTCCCATCTGTCACTTTTTATTCTTGGGCTCCAAAGTGGGATACAAGCTCCCAAAGGTGACTCTGAGCAATTCCATTGTGGTCCTGAAAGTAGCAACTCCCTCAGCATTCATTTCTGTCAAGAGAAGTAGGGCATAAGTCAGCCACTAAGATTTAATCCAGGAGCTGGCAGTGACACTTCTGGGCTGCGGAAAAGTGTTCCCAGTCTGCACAGTATCCAAGGTATCTCTTGGGTGGAGACGCCTTGTCAGTGGGGACCCTAACCACTCCTTCATTCACTCCTCAGCTTTCTTGTTCTCTCTTAAGTGGATTTTCAGATTATATTATTTAGTTTTAATTAAATTACCTCTCACAAAAGGGTAAGTGGCTTAAAGAGATGGCTGTGCGGGAACTGGCTTGAAGAGAAGGCTGGTAATCTAAGTGCATGCAAACAGAAAGAAAACAGTGGAGCTGACCTTTCTGTGGCCACGGGCGGAGGGGAAAGCTTTGGTAACGCAATCACATCTCACGAGAAGTCAACAAAATAATTAGCATTCAAGCGGACTGTTTGAGAGAGATTATAGCAGTGATCCTGCCCCCCGCCCCACAAGCCTGTGTCAGAAGTTATTAGCTAATGATTGTAAAACAGTCAGGATTACGGAGTCCATCAAATATGTTTAGACTTACCTACTTAATTGTTTTTTTAGGCTTTCCATATATATATTTAACTGATGAATGAGGTGTGTATTGGAGACAGTTGCCCATACATAGTATCATAAATTAGGAAATGGCGGGAGACCATTATTCCGGAAAAGTCTTTCCAGTACCTGATTTGTGGTGTGGCAGCCTCCACACCAAGCCCTGCTTTCCCACCGCTCAGCTTTGCCTTTTTTTTTTTTTGAGACAGGATTTCTCTGTGTAGTTTTGGTGTCTGTCCTGGATCTCGCTCTGAAGACCAGGCTGGCCTCGAACTCACAGAGATCCGCCTGGCTCTGCCTCCCGAGTGCTGGGATTAAAGGCATGTACCGCTGCCGCCCGGCCTCAGCTTTGCCTTCTAATGGAGATATCCTCCTCTTCCTGACATGGATACCCCCCGGCCCCCAAACAGGCTCAGTCCAATCGCCACCACATTCAGAAAGCTTTTCCTGAAAATGATCTCATTTCCCATCTTCCATTTGTGAGTGACTCCATTACCAGCCAAGTTTTTAGAATAAAGAAGGCTGAGGGTGGCCCATGAGACTAATTCCAGAACTTGAATGGTTAAGAGCAAGGAAAGGTTTATTTCTTCTAATATCACATCTTGAGCTGCTTTCTTCTGTCACATAGCTGTGGGCTCTGAAACATGTCACTTATGGTCACCACACCAGAAGAAACAGATGTGACTCTCTAGCCTGGTCCAGAAATGACATATGACCTATTCATATTTTACTGGCCATCACTAGTTACATGACCTTCAATTAGCTACAGAGGAGTCTGGGAAATGAAGAAGAGCTCAAGTGTATTTGCTGGGTACTAGTAAATTTATATCCCAAATTTGGCTGTTTCATTTCCTACAAAATGAAACCATGTGTGACAGTTCACCATGTCTCTACACCATCCATATGAGGTAGATTACAGCAGTATATTTCCCCCAGTGTAAACCACAGTACATGTAGATTTTGAATAGGATCACACATAAAATCTGGATAAAGACTAAAGGAGAAATACACTTAGAAGCTGGCTAACGCAGGGCGCATTATTTGAGAACACTTGACCATTATAATTGTCCCCTATTTGACAACAGAATGGAACAGCGAACAGTGGCATATGCTTGTAACCCCAGCACTAGGGAAGCTGAGGTAGGAGGATCTCAAGTTCAAGGCTGGCCTGGTCTACACAACAAGACCTTGTCACACACACACACACACACACACACACACACACACACACACACGAAGAAGAAGAAGAAGAAGAAGAAGAAGAAGAAGAAGAAGAAGAAGAAGAAGA
>CABHPR010150548.1:0-28856 GCA_902168415.1 Peromyscus melanophrys | reverse complement strand
AGGAAGGAAGGAAGGAAGGAAGGAAGGAAGGAAGGAAGGAAGGAAGGAAGGAAGGAAGGAACTCTTTGAACAGTGTAATGTCAGAAACCACAGAACTTATATAAAGGGCTGTTGGTAATATGCTTGAACACTCCTCTCTTGAGAGGCCCACACTCATGTCCTGAGTGTATAACACTTTCCCCTTGCACTAATCTCTTCTGCAATATTCTAATGTCCATGCTTAAATCTATATTAAACCCTTTCTTGTAAGCCACAGGAAATGGGACAGAGACAGGGTGTGTCCAGTCAGTAAAATACTTGCTGCTACACAAGCATAAAGACTTAAATTTGGATCCCAGAAGCCACACACAAAACTGGCACAGTAGTGTGTGCCCTCTACAATCCCAGTCCTGGGGGGCAGAGACAGGGGCATCTTGGGGGCTTACTGCCAGCTGCTTTACACTATTGGTGAGCTCTAGGGTATAGTTTTTGTTTTGTTTTTTACTCTTTGTGGGCCTGCCACCCAGCTCCCAATAAATACACAAAGACTTATTATTACTTATAAATACCTGGCCTTAGTTTGGTTTGTTTCTAGCCAGCTTTTCTACTTTAATATTCCCATTTCTCTTTAACTACATTTTGCCCTTGGCTTTTTACCTTTCTTTATTCTATATATCTTTCTTTCCTTCTTACTCCGTGGCTGGCTGTGTGGCTGTGTGGCTGGGTGGCTGTCCCCTGGTGTCCCCCCTCTTTTCTCCCTCCTCACTCTTATCTAGATTTCTCCTTCTCTTTATTCTCTCCACATGCCAGCCCCACCCATCCTTTCTCCTGCCTAGCTATTGGCCATTCAGCTCTTTTTTAGACCAATCAGGTGTTTTAGGCAGGCAGAGTAACACAGCTTCACAGAGTTAAACAAATGCAACATAAAAGAATGTAAGTAACACATCTATGCATCATTAAACAAACATTCCACAGCATAAATGAGTGTAACACATCTTAAACTAATATTCCATGACACGAGGGTTTTGTTGTTGTTGTTTTGGGGCTTTTTGTTTGGTTTGGTTTTTTTTGAGACAGGGTTTCTCTGTGTAGCCCTGGCTGTCCTAGAATTCTCTCTGTAGATCAGGCTAGCCTTGAACTCAGAAATCCACCTGCCTCTGCCTCCTGAGTGCTGGAACTGAAGGTGTGTGCCACCATGCCTGCCTGAGCTCTAAGTTTAATGAGAGACCTTGTCTGTAAAAAATAAGTTAGAGAGCAATTGAGGACAGAAGATGTTGACTTCCTGCCTCCACATGCGTGTGTGCGTGCACCCCCAAGCCCTTACACAAATAGTAAGTGAATAAATACTCCAACTCTACTTCATATAAAAACACTGCAAATGCACATGATTGGGGGGTGGTATTCTGCCACTCTCTGGTCATCAGAACATTGCCTTTTTGTTCCTGGAACTCATTTTTATTTATTTATTTATTTATTCATTTATTCATTCATTTATTTATTTATTTATTTATTTATTTATTTATTTATTTATTTATTTGGTTTTTAGAGACAGGGTTTCTCCGTGTAGTTTTGACGCCTGTCCTGGATCTCGCTCTGTAGACCAGGCTGGCCTCGAACTCACAGAGATCCACCTGGCTCTGCCTCCCGAGTGCTGGGATTAAAGGCGTGTGCCACCACCACCCGGCTCTGGAAGTCCTTTTGATGTCTCTGTCTAATAAAGGTGTTGATCCATCTTCCTTATTTGGTAATGCTACAGATACACCAGCAGAAAGTGTAGAAACAATGCCTTGTTTGGGGCAATAGTAGAAGAATGTATCAGGATATGCAGTTGCCTTTGTGATTTTGAAGAATCTTTTAAAGAACCATAACTATGGGAATAATAATAACTGTGGAAGAGGAGAGGTGAAGGCGTTAGGCAGGTGTTAAAGGGTGGCTGATGCTGTATCAGGCAGCTGGAGAGGCAGTGCGGTCAGAATCCCCAGGGGACTATTGTCCCAGACAGAGATTGCAACCCTGTGCATTATGAAGGTGGAAGCCCCTGAATTCCAGCTCTAGGGGTAGAGAGAAATGGAAGCAGGAAGGCAAAGCTGAAATAAGGCTCTGTGCACTGAGGGGGTCAGAGTTCTGGCTGACGCTGTGACCCTCGTCTGTTTTGTGTTTGGGGCAATAGAGGCTGTTGACAAGCTTAGGAGGTAGGTTTATTCTGGGAATAAAGGAGTTCCTAAGGGCATAGATGAGACGTTGTGGGTAGAGGAGACTTGAAGCTTTCAGGAGTCACTGAGAACATGAGGAACATCTCCCAAAGAGGAACTCAGTTCACATCTAACAGCATTGCCCAACAGCATTCTGCACTACAACATGGCATGTCACATAGTCATGGTTACATAGCTTCTGATAGTGAACAAGAAGGATGCTTTCTGTCTGTTCCAGCGTCTGGACTCACCAACATAGATACTCACTGCCCCTACCTGGCCCTTCCATGGTTCTCAGCCCCTCCATACCTTGGACTCCCCTGTCTCGCTGTCAGTCACGGTCAAGGTTCTAGCACTGTTTCCATGATGAAATTACCTCCTGACACGGGAGAGATCCTGATAAGACTCATCCTTCAGATAAGAAATGTCATGAAGAACCTCTTTGGTCCTCCGGTAGCACAGCCACTGAACACTGCCTGCAAGTGTGATAGAGTGAGGTTGAGGGATGGGCCAAGCCCCAGATAGTCTCACCATGGCCATGCTCCCAACTTCTCTCACAACAGGGTTACAGAGGACTGCAGTATCTCTACAAGGCTCACACGTGGCTTATGGGACTTTGGCTCGGAACCCTCTGTGACACTCCATACTCTGTAGGAAGATGACAATGTGCAGAGGAAAGTGGCCTTTGGTTACACCAGTCTGGCTCCTCTTGGCCACAGCCGGCTGCCTTGCTGATTTGGGTGAGTGTTTTCCTTCTGTTCCCAGCCTGCCACTCCGGGAAGAGGGCTTTACCTTGATGTCAGATGGGAGCCTGAAGCAGTTTAGTGTCCTTAGGGTACGACATCTCTATTGACCTCCTGGCTGTGGCACACTTGAGAACACAAGATGAAAAGTGATCAGGACAATGCCATATTGGTTATAGTCTTGTGTTTTAAGAATTTCTATACTACTAGTAGAGGATGCATAGCTGTCTGTAGTTTGTCTTTATTGTATGAGCCCAGGGTAGGCCATTTGCATGATCAGCAAGCATTTCAACAATGCTATGAGTCAAGCATTACTAGCCACAGTTTGCAGAAAGGCCAAAATTCCACAGTTCAAAGCGGCGGCACTGGATTCAGCCAAGGTCTGTCCAACTCCAGAGCCTGAGCTTTTCCCTTTATACTGCCTGGCTATGTAGCAAAGGGACTTTCTAGTAACAGGTAGGGTGGGGAATGTGCAAGGGGAGCTGAGTTTTCTGAGAGAAGAGCAGCTCACCTGGGTGCTGAATCCTACCTAGGTGGCTTCTCAAAATATGGTGGCAGCAGTGGTTTCTTGGGGAACTCTGCTCATTGCTGTATTGTTATTCTTTTTCCAGATGAAGTTCCCCAGGTCACTGTCCAGCCCATGTCCACTGTCCAGAAGCTCGGAGGAACTGTGATCCTGGGCTGCGTGGTAGAGCCACCATGGGTGAATGTAACTTGGCGCTTCAACGGGAAGGAGCTCAATGGCTCGGATGATGCTCTTGGTGTCCTTGTCACCCGTGGGACCCTTGTCATTGCCGCCCTCAACAACCACACCGTGGGGCGGTACCAGTGTGTGGCTCGGATTCCCGCAGGAGCTGTGGCCAGCGTGCCAGCCACGGTGACACTAGCCAGTGAGTCTACTTCTTTGTCACACTGTGCGGCGTAGCCTCACCTCCTTCTCCTACTCTCTCTTTTCTCGAATTTCCATCATCATAGCATTCAAGGGACCGCAACTGCTGAAACTTTTCACAGTCATGTGATGGCTGCTCAACAGTCTTGGGGGCCTGTGGTGTCCTGGAGAACTTTCCCCTCTGAGCAGGTGTAGACAGTCTGCATGGAGTGAACTGTTCTGGGGGCCCAGAATTGGCGCCTCCTCTCTATTTGGTCAGTTGCTTTAGTAGCAAATGACAGCTGCTGTCTGAGCACGACTTTTTACCTCTTACCCCCTCGTCACAGTGGTTTCCGTCAGGGTTTTTTTTTTTTTTCCCAGGGCTATGGAGAGAGCCTGTGTACTCCAAGCTTGGCCTCAGCATATTCCTAATTCCTGAGATATAAATTATTTAAAATTTATTGTGATGATGATGATGATGATGATGATGATGATGATGACGTGTATTGCCACTGAGTGCAGGTGGAGGCCAGAGGATAACTTGTGGGGGTCAGTTCTTTTTGTCCACCATGAGGGTCTAGGAGGACTGAGCACAGATCCTCAGGCTCACTGGTAGGTGCATTTACCCACTGAGCCATCTGACCAGACCCTAAATATAAATTCCCGAAGAAATGCAAAGGAAACTGCTTACTTACTGGATAAAGAGAAGAGAAATAAGGAAGAGGCGACACCACTCAAAGCTCACACTCTTTCACCCACTTCACACACACAAAGAAGTGATTCTGGTGGACTCAGTACTTCCTGCCACATGGTCTTTAGTACTGCTCACATTTCTTTAATGCTTGTGAGAGTGAGACCTGATTTTTACAATGACTTTGAGAGTGTATTTTGAGGATCCAATAAACCAAAGTAAGGGTCAAGTGACTTAATGGTCATAGCTGGATGAGGAGCCTCATCCAGGACAGGTAATGCTAACTGACACTCTGTGTATCCTACTCAGCTCACTCTGTTAGGCCATGTGGTGGGGGGACAGTGTGACACACTGCCTTTATATGTGATTGCCACTAGATGTGCAGTGTCCTATGCACAGGGCATTTGCTATCTGACTTTCAGTCCTTCGTTCATGAACCCTTCATGACAACTACTAATCAAATGCTTTCCTCAGTTCTCATTCTCGGATGCTTAGCTTATGGCCACGGAACAAAGAATCGCTTCCATCTAGGACCCTTTCCCCCTGAAGTGTAGGAAACAGGGAAACTTGTCAAGACTTTAGGCATTTGGCTATAAACTTTGAGATTTCTAGAACTCGTGTTCTCATAACTTAATAGTGTCCTTTCATCCCTGACAAGCTTGTTTTGGGCTTCTGTGTCACCATCACCATTGGCCTCATGGGTAATGTGGTTCTAAGAAGTGAGCTGTCCCACATTATAGATCCAAAGGAGAAAACTTCTGCAGTGTGGGTCTATTGATGTCAAATGAGGTCATGGAGGTGTGTGAGATGTGAGCCCTGGAATGAGCGTGTTAAGGAATAGGGAAACAGAAGAGCAAGGGAGAAAGGCTCCTCCCTGCCTCTTGTCCCAGATCCCTAACAGGATGTCACTGTGGGATAGTGGAACAGAGCTGCTAGTGGTGTTCCTTATTTCTTAGGAAATATCAAGAAGTTCTGCTTTTTCCTACATGGCATGGGAAGAGTGTCTCCCTGAGGGGCCAGGTTGACATTGAGATATATCTGTCCCCACCCTACTCTCCTAGACAGAAAGAATGCCATTGAGTCTGAGTGTCACGTCTCTGGGAGTAAGCTAAGCGCTGGGCAAAGTGCAGCTAGGCACTTTTCTCTGGCTGGGCTTCAGGGTGGGTAGGGGGATGTAGGAAGGCTTAGAGGAAGGGGCGGAGATAGATAGGGAATCATCTCATCCCATTAAGAGTGGCTGAGATCAGAACCACACTTCTTGGCATCAGACATTTCTGACTTCCTCTGTTACCGATTTTAAAATTAGAATTGCCCTATAGAAAGTTTGGAATATGTAGAAAGCAATGTAACCTTTAAGTCTGTCATCTTCTGAGAAATATACAGAGAGTCTGGATTCTGTATATTATTATATTTTCTTTAGATTTTTCTGATTGCTAATGAAGGAATGATGGCTGCTAAAACACACTGGATTATGAAAACTGCTGGATTAAACCAACCTATATATTTAAAAATAAAATAAACAGCTAATATAAATTTTTTAAAAAAGTCTGCCATCTTCACACAACCATGTTTGTCATTTTGGTATATACTCTTCCAGTTTTTATCCATACCCATATATTTATGTTGTTATAATATGGCTAAATAATGCATATTCTATTCTTACCTTTCCCTTTGGCATTGTATGATAAGAATTTTCCTTTGGCCATATGATAATTTACCTTTTCTCCTTCGATGAGTATAAAATGCGTACAATAGAGTGCAAAGAGCCTGGCTCCTAAGTGGACAACCAATGAGCTCTTGCATATGTGTATATCGTGTAACCATGGCTCTAACACATCCTGTTGTGCCCTTAGCTCACTCACTCTTCCTCCCTACAGTAGAATTCTTCCATAAGGGACTGAAGTATTTCCTGTTGCCGAGCAATTTCCCAATTGCTCGTTATTACAAATAAGACATACCTTTCAACATCTATGCCTTAAAGGGGCAACTAGGAGAGAGATTCTATCTGCAAATGATTGGCATGTGTCTGTAGAAGCTCAATACGCTCTATAATTGTCTATCCAACCTCACGGGGAGCCAGCCTGAACCTTTTATTGTTAGGAGAGGTGGGAGTTGGAGAAGAGATGGTTTAGTTTGGACCTCTCTGTTTGAGTCAGTGTATCTGTGTGAGGAGGTTCGATTTATGGTCTTTATTTAAAGCAAAACAAAAACAAAAACAAAACAAACCATGACTGCTGCTTTCTTTGGTGCTTGAAGGGATGTGTGGTTGGAATAGAAAGGCATGTGCTAGAGTGGGGATGGTCTCATTTGGAAGCCAAGAGCTATTGGCTTGTCATTCAGACGTGCATCCAAAGTGAAATGTTTGGGCCTGACTAGAAAAGAAGTTGGAGAAATGGGGTGAGCGAGTGTGTGAGGGTGGGTATCCTGCAGAGGAGGTAGTCAGGGGAGGGGAGCTGCAGACTCCCAGGCTTGGAGGGGGCATCACTAGGATGGCAGGAAGGCTAGTGGGGGCCAGAGAAAGGGGTGCTATCTTTGGGCTAATGCCACAGGCAAGTTTGGCCCGGACTCAGCAGTTAGATTAGTTAGTTTCTGAGAACACATTCCTGAGCAGAATGGGGCTCTGTTTTGCTGATTGGCTGCTGTACAAGGAGACTGCTCTAGAGATGGGATTACCAACGGCACTCTCTGCATTCAGACGAAAGCAGGACAGGCAGGCCAGTGCCAGCGCACACACACGCACACACCGCACTCAGCATTTAAGGCCTGTTTGGGGACCTTCCTTCATACATTCGTCTTCACACAAAGCAAAGTGCTGTTCAGCCTACCTGGAAACATGCCACCTCCTGGCTTCGGTCTAGAGACCACTGGGAGTTTTTCATGAGAGAGTCAAGGATCTGGCTTGAGGATTCAGGGATAGAGAGGCCCCTAGAGAACTGTCCTGGCCCAGGCCTCTGGTACTCCTGGGTTGGTGCTGGGAGGTGGATTTCTTCCCGACCAAGTAGCATCAGCTTATGGATTTTGGTAAAAAATGGAACTAGAAGTTGAGAGTTACCCCACGAGTCTCACCCAGGTCTTCCCCACCTGCCCTGCCGTGAGGGCGGGTATCATTCACTCTCCCTGTGCCCTGTGGAGAATTTTCTGTATTGTTTAACCTAACCTTGCATTTTGGTAACACTCTCCCACCTCTAATGCCACACTTCAGGTCCCCTGGTCTGACTCGATATTTGAAATGCCTTTTGAGCTCCTTCCTTCTTTAATGCTTCCAACAAACTTTATACTAGGTGGCTACAACTCCATGTGGCTGCACCAGCAACTCTCCCACTCTGCTCCAGAATCAGCAGCAGATAGCCGCTAGGGAACTTCAGGTCTTTTCATGGCCCCCAGTTCCACCTGTACGGCTCTGTCTGGGCACATGGCTTATTGGGTAATCACAGTAGCTTCATGGAACTGACATGAGACACGAAGGCCCCTCTCTGTTCTCTACCTCTAGGAATCCGCATAAACTCCTTGTCTCTACTACTTTTTTAAAAGTCAGTTCTTCCAATTCTTCCATCAGCCAACAGCCACAGGGTAGTTAGGAACTGAACATGTGAGGACTGAGAAGCTACCTGCCAGTTAGTGTGTAGTGAGGTGGGTGGGGCTTAGTGTTCAAGAGAAGAAGAGGTCTTAAGTTGAAGCTGAGATAACTGGGAACTGTTGCTTTCTCTAGAGCCTGGGAGTGTGAAGTCCCAGCAGACCACTGAATAGTCCTATCTATATCTTTAAAAGCCAACAGGAAAGCTAAGGATCTACTTAGGCAGCTGTCTTGATGATTCCATCTTTCTCTCTCTCTCCCTCTCCCTCTCCCTCTCCGGGTTCTTTGTTTTTTTTTTTTTTTTTGAGACAAGGTCTCTATATAATCCTGGCTGTCCTGGAACTCGCTTTGTAGACCAGATTGGCTTCAAACTCAGAGATCTGCTTGTCTTTGACTCCAGAGTGCTGGGATTAAAGGTGTGCGTCATCATCACTGCCTGGCTTGAATGTTTATCTTAATGCAAAGCATAGCTAGCTTCAATTAGTCCTCAATCTTTATGGACCCATAAACTCCGACGAGCCCTCAAATGTCCTGGATTTCAGAATCAGATGGAGCTGTCCACTGGAGACAAGGATTCAGGGACTTTATTGTTCCAGCCCCTCTGTGTTAGTGAGGTTTCTCTGGAGGAACAGAACATGTATGAATCTCTGTATATATAGAAAGGGCATTTGTTAGAATGGCTTACAGGCTGTGGTCCAGCTATTCCTACAATGGCTGTCTACCAAAAGAAGGTCCAAGAATTCAGGTCCATGAGGCTGGCTGTCTCAGCTGGTCTTCAGGTATACACCCAAATCCTGAAGAATTAAACTTTAGTACCAGTGAAGGGACTTGCCAGACACAGTGGGAGCAGGCAGGCAAAGAGAGAGCAAGCTTCCTTCTTCCATGGCCTTTATATAGGCTGCCAGCAGAAGGTGTGGCCCAGATTAAAGGTGGATCTTCCCACCTCAAAGGTCTGGATAAGAAGTGGCTCTTCCCACTTCAAATGATTTAACTGAGAGGCGATCCCTCACAGGTGTGCCCAGCCATTTTGGTTTTTGTTAATTCTAGATGTAGTCAAGTTGACAATCAAGAATAGCCATCACACCCTCCCAGAGGATAAAGGCACCAGCTTCATGCGGCCTTCTTGGCTTGGTACCTAAATGTTGTCAGGAGTGGCTTTGGACACATTTGACAATTTCATTAACGCCTTTACTTATAAAGTTTAATTTGCTGATATTTTATTTGTAATATATACGTATATATCATATCTCGATTCTTACTTTAAATTCTGTTTTACACTTATGCTGTATTTACTAGCCTCTTTCAACCCTTTTTTTAGAACAGAGAGGTAGCGAGGCTAAAAGAGAAGGAAGTACGCAGGCTAACAGATCAATCCCAAGAACTTCTTTCATTTCCAGCAATCATTACGACATTCTTATGAGAGCATTTTCTGTGGCCTTGATTCATTATCTAGCCGCTTTGAATGTAGCTTCTTCCTCAACCACTCACTGCTTAACATCTGCTTAGCTGTCCTCAAGGGCTTCAGTGAGGCAAAATCGGAGCCAAGGAGGGCATCTTGGGAAAGTGCAAAGTGTGGCTTCCCCAGTGCTGACTTCTCTATTTGGGTGTTATGGAGGCTGGCGTCTTAACAACTGAGATGTGTTCAGTAAGATCTGGTCCCAGTTTTTGAGGCCATCTCTATCTATTGGAGAAAATGGCCTTCCATATGGCAGCCCTCTAAGTTGTCCGACAGAGATGTGAACAGATTTTCATGAGAACTGAGAGGCTAGCCATGATATATTTAAATTTGGGGAGTGGGATCTCTGAGAAAGACCTAGGAATTGAATCTTGAAGAATGTGTGTGGGTCTACTTTTATCTTGAATGTTTTGAATCTTTACATTCCATCCTCAAGCCTTTAACACATGGTGGACAGACCTAGGGACAGTTTCTGGAATGACACAGACTCTTCCATAGTGAACACTACCAAATCTTTTAGTTTTTATTTTTCTGTGTATGGCCTGCACATACGTGTGTATACCATGTGCATGCCTGGTGCCCAAGGAGACCAGATGAGGGCCTGGGATCCCCTGGAACTAGAATTATAGATGTTTGTGTGAGTGATGGGAACTGAACCTGGGTCCTCTGGAAAATCAGCCAGTGCTCTTAACCACTAAGCCAGCTCTCCAGCCTTCGCCGACTCCCCAACCATATGACCAAATTCTTAACCTAACTCAAGTTAGTCGGATTACTTAACTGTCTCTTGTTATTCCATGCCATCCTCCATTCAGTTTTTCTCACTTTTTTTTTAATCTCTTTACCTTTGACAAATGTACATTCTGTAATTCAGAAAGAGGTCCTCAGGGTTTTTCCTGCAGTAGCTCCCTAACCCCCAACACACACCAGTCTGGCACAGGCTGTGCGTGATTCCCAGAGAAAACAAGAAGGGGCCATTTGCTCCAAATAAGAAAAAAAATGTGGAGCAGCTTGGCTGACTTGTGGAATCCTGGGCACGCCCTTTGCTTTGGGATGAAGGGATGGCAAAGGAGAGAAGAACTGGGGGAGAAAAGAAAACACAGGTGGCCTCCTGAGCTGCCCTAGGAGGGGAAGGCAGTCTGCAGCTGAAGCCAGGCCAGGCAGCTCCATGGCAGCCAAAGCATGGAGAGGGAGAACTGGCTTAGTCTGAAATTTAGTGCTTTTCGTAGTAAATGATGTGTTTGACTTGGCCAGGTGAGCAAGAAAAGCACCCAAAAATCTTCAGACCCAGAAGGCGCCAAGGAGCTGAATATGTTAGTTTAAAAAAAAGCAGCTCTAGGTCCAAGACATAACTAATTTCTTCTATTTTCAGGTAAACAAGGCATGAATTTATCTGATAAGAATTTGCTGATATTCTGGTAGAATCTTCAAATGGTGTCAGCAGTTTGTTACAAGCATCTAGACAGACCTATGCTGTAAACTCTACACAGAGCATCTTACTTAGCAGAGGATATCTATCCGAGATAGTCAAGAGTCCAGTTTTACAGTAGTCACTATTTACCAAACTGAGCTCAAGTCTGTGGTGCCTTTTACCAAGAACACATTTAAAAACTACCATAGATGGGACTTTCTTTGGACCACCAGCTCCCAAATAATAACTCGGAGACTTATTAAGTATGAAGGCCTTAGCTTAGGCTTGTTCCCAACTAGCTCTTATAACTTAAATTAACACATTTATTAATCTACATTCTGTCACATCGCTCATTACCTCTCTTCCATACAGTACGTCTGACTTACTCTGCATCTCTCTGGTGAATCCCCACCCCTCTGATTCCTCTCAAGTTCCTCTCTCTCCCCAGAAGTCCCGCCTATCCTCTCCTGCCTAGCTATTGGACATTCAGCTCTTTATTAAATCAATCAGAAGGTACCTTGGCAGAGACACATCTTCACAGTGTACAAAAAGATTATCTCACCATAGACTCATGACACCGCCACCCCCAATTCTTTGTGTACTCAGCCACGGATTTACACACTTACACAAAATTGTAGGTCCATTGTCTAAGCCAAGAGAAAAAGGGAGAACCATCCGAAGTCAATTGTGCTGAAGATAGGAGGAAGATTGACTAGTTTGGTTTGAAACCACCAGGCCGCTTGGTGGAAAGATGCAAGATGGCTCCTGTAAGATGAAAGGAGACAATCTAATGGGTTGATGTGTTCCTTCACATTCCATTTTGGTATATGTGGGACATTTAGTCGTGTCTACTTTGATCTTACTTTTAGACTGCCAACCATTTCGGGATCTGGTGACCAGTTTGAGAATTAGAAAACACATCTGAAACCATCACTTAACAGAGACAGAAAATGTAAAAAAAAAAAACAAACAAAACCCAACAATCCGCTGAGGCAGACAGCAATTTTTCCTATAAAGAAAATGGTGCTAAGCCCGGTGGTGGTGGTGGTGGTGGTGGTGGTGGTGGCACACGCCTTTAATCCCAGCACTCAGAAGGCAGAGGCAGGCGGATCTCTGTGAGTTCGAGGCCAGCCTGGTCTACAGAGTGAGTTCCCGGACTACACAGTGAAACCCTGTCTGAGCAAACAAAAACAACAGAAAAGAGAAACTAAATGGTTTTTGTTTGGTTGGTTTTTTTTGTTTGTTTGAATGGATTGTAAGAAATAAAATATTGAGTCAGCAGAGCAGAGTATTCAGTCTGTAGGAATTTCTCTGCTGACCTGGGTCTCAATTCTAGTAAGATGGTGATAGATAGGAAAAGTAGATTATGAAGCAATTACTGTAGGCACATCAAAATGTCAAGACTTAGATTTTTAACTTTTATTTGTTTATATGTATAAATGTTTTGCCTGCGTGTATGTCTTGTGCACCATATGCATACGGTACCCACAGAGGCCAGAAGAGGACACTAGACCCCGACCCCCCTCTCCTCACTCCCAATGAAAATTAGAGCTGTCTGTTAGCTGCCATGTGGGTGCTGGGAATGGGACCTGGTCCTCTGGAAGAGCAGCTGGTACCCCACAGAAGAGCTTTTAGGAAAAAAAATGTTGGAAGCCAAAAGTGTAGGAGGATAGTAAATGCAATAGAGGGCTGGCAAGATGGTTCAGTGGTTAGCCTCACTTGCATGCAGGCCTGGAACTTGAATTCAACCCCCAGATCCTACAAGCTGGTAAAGAGGACTGACTCCTGAGAGTCGTCACTGTAGCACATGTACACACACACACTGAATAAATAAATATGTGAGGAGAGAAGGAGATGGTCACCGGAACCTTCAAGGGAAAGCCAGTGCTGGTGAGAGCCGTAGCCCTCACAGGTGTGTGGGAAGAAAGGAGGGGCACACGAGCCCCTCTGTACCCAGGACAGTGGTCCTGTCTCTCCAACCTGGAATTCTGTTTACAAGGACCATGCTAGAGAGCTCCGCCCCCTTCGGAGCTGCCTGGCTCCTGTATTCACTCTCCACTCTCCCTGTGCTGGCCACCAGCCCTGACGAAGACCGTGCTGGGATCCAGCTCTGCCTCTGATGAGTCCAGACCACCAGGATTCACATGAATTTTCCCATTGCTAAGTTTATATTTATATTTGGATGATCAGAGGAGTATGTGTGATGTGGGTTGTTGGCAAGTAAATCTTTTTTTTCCCCCTCTCTCTCTTTCTTCAATGTATTTTTTCCAAACTATTTCATCGGGTCCAAAAGAAACTTCAGCTCTGTGCGCCAGCTCCACCTCACAGAAGCACTGAAGCCAGATAAATGGGGGGTGGCTGCAGACGTCTCACGGTGCATCTGGCCGCCAGACTCAGTGGAGACATGGCTCCATCTTTGACTTGTCTTTGAGGATTAATCACATTTCATGTTCCCTTATGTCTTTTAAAAATATTTTTAATTGGTTCAAGCCAAAAAAAAAATTCCTAGAGCCTTAAGCCAGTTTATTGCAAATCATTTAATAACATTGCAAAACAGTTTTTTCTTTCTTTTCTCCTCACACGCCTGCCGCTTTATGCCTTTTCTCTCCTCACCCCTTTTCTCTCTCTTGCCTTGACTATTATTCTTTTTCTGCCCTTGGTCCCCACTCCCCAACCTCGTTCATGTCTCCTCCATTCTTAGCCCTTCCACTTTTCAAATGTGGGGATCCACACCTCAACTGAGGAAAAACAAAACCCAACCAAGATTTGACAGCTAATCTGTTTGGCAGATGCAAAACTTCCCCCCACCCATAGAAACTGTTTTTTATTTAAATAAAAGACAGCATAGCATGCCTCGCTTTCATCAGAAACTGTGTTTGAGAAATTTCATGTCATGTTTCCATGGCTGTCGGGAAAGAGTTTTGTTTGGAGCCAAAATTATTTGTACAATTGGATTGGCAGGGAAAAAAAAAATCCCAAAGAGAGCAAACATATTTATTCACTGTCCTGGCCTGCCAAGGGAGTCACAAAAAGCTTGCTTCTCCAACTTCCTCCCTAAATTGTATGCAGCTTGTGGCAGCCTGGCTTAGGCTGTTGGTGGAAGAGGAGAGGACGAGGCTGGGGTACCACTCTTACGTTGATCTTACCTATCTCACCTGTTAGAAGCCCCCACTGTCCAGGACCTGTCTTATTTCCTTTGCATTTTCTGTGAGCGTGGTATAGTTCTAACTACCAGCATGGCTGAGTGGCGGCATCCGTGATGCTTGAAGGGATGGATGGCACTGCGCTAAATGCCTGCTATAGGAAACATGGTTTGGGGGTTGGGGATTTAGCTCAGTGATAGAGCGCTTGCCTAGCAAGCACAAGGCCCTGGGTTCGATCCTCAGCTCAAAAAAAAAGAAAAAAGGAAAAGAAAAAAAGAAAGAAAAGAAAACATGGTTTGGGCCCGCCTTGTGAGTTACCGTTGTTTGGCTTAGTGGTCTGTATGCCCTGGCTATCCATTGGTAAGCTCGCTTAGTCATTTCCTCAAATGCTCAGCTTCTGAGAAGCCTGCCCAAGCCGTGATAGCCCCCGTCACTCTCCAGATGCCCGGCTCCCTGACCTCACGAGCACCATCCACTGCAGCTTTACTTGGTCCCCTATCCTTTGCGGATGGCTTTTGTGGTTTTCCTCTTGCAAAGTACTTTATTTCAAGGCTCATCCGTGAGCGAAGCTAAGCAATGGGATCTTAGATGACCGAAGGAGTGAACGCGGTGTGTGACTCTAGGCCCACTGATGGAGCAGTTTGGGGCTCAGACAAGCTCCACACTGCCAGAGGTCGCTTATTGAGGCAATGCCCCGGACCCTCTGCCTTCTTCGCTGCCATACCCAAGTCCTTCTGTGAAGCTGTGAACCAGGGGATTCAGCCAGAGAAAGCGCTCAGTACCTTTACCTCCTTGTCCAGAGTGACTGAGGTGCAGGGAAAGACCACGGGGTCAGCCTCTCACCGAGTCGTGGCGCCATTGGCATAGGCTCTTCCCAAGCTCGGTAACCTCAGCCATAGGCACAATAAGCTGCCACAGGGGCAAGTTGAGCCTTGGAGGCCATGAGAGTTGGGGAACAGAATTAACAGTGAGCCCAGAAATTTGGCCATGACCCCAAGGCTGCAAAGCATCCCAGCAGCTTTGCCAAGTGAGCCCCATGCGGTGCCCACAATCTGGTGGATCCCATCCAGACCCTCAGCAGATAAGTTCGGACTTGTCCTCTGATCTCTGAGAACACCGGAGTCTGATGGGACAGGACCATGTGTGATAAACACCTGCATGGCCAGAACACCAAAACTGTGTGAGTCCTCAGCGTGGCGCGCAAAGATGGAGGTGTTGGTGACTTGTACAGCACCCAGCAAAGGCGCCATCTTTTCTGCCCAAACAGAAAGAGCTTTGATTTACCACCACAGGGGGGTGTTCAGGGAGAAGACCGAGTGAAGAACCTCTTGGAAAGTTGGGGTTTGGGTTATATTAGGAACATGGAGCTTTAGATCCCAGGCACTCTGGGAACACTCTGAAAATGAGGAAGTAAGCCTTCAGTTAAGATTTGACAGTTTATACTGAGCATGCGTAGACATATTCCTCCAATTTTGTAATTTAATTCATAGTTCTAATTATTATTATCATTTTATTATTTTTGGTTTTTTGAGACAGCATTTCTCTGTGTAACCCTGGTTGTCCTGGAACTTGCTCTGAAGACCAGGCTGGCCCTTAACTCAGAGAGATCTGCCTGCCTCTGCCTCTGAAGTCCTGGGATTAAAGGTGTGAGCCACCACTACCCAGCTTGTTCTACTTACTATTACTAGTTTCTTATTAAGGGCAGAGTGATGGAGGCTGGAAAGTGGTTAAGTAGTTCAAATGGACTCAAGACCAAATGTGCCCCATGTGTTTTCACATATGCACCTCAACAAGAAGGAAATGCTTGTAAATATCCTTTATATGCTTTCTTGTTTTTTCCATGGCCAACAGAATTTGGGTCTGACATTCCCGTTAAGTGGAAAGAGGAAGTGTAGAACACACCGCACAGTGTGCATTTGGAGAAATCCCTGTGGACAGTGCATCGAGGCGTCTCGAAGAACCTACACGTTGGAATTTTCAGTTTCCCTTTGGAATCTGAGCTTTTCAGGGGAAGGAACCAGGCAGGGCTCTGTATAGAGCCCCAAATACTGTGAGCTTTCTCAGAAAAGACAAAGTACTATGACAATAAGGCATGTTAGTAACCTCAGAGGTGGCCCCAAAGACCAGAGCTTTTGACCTGTGGAGATCTGAGAAATGAGTAGGTCTGCTGGACAGTTTAATGAAGTAGCTGGAAGAATGTGCAGAAGGAGGGTGTGATGGAAGGTAAAATATTAAAGCTGAGAAAACATTCCTTCGATGCATTTCTCAAGCACACAGGCAACAGGCAAGGACAGGTGTCCTCTCAAGCCATTTCCCATGAAACTTGACCCACCCTTCCGCCAACAGAGGCCTGTTAACCCCATTTGTAACTGAAGGGCCTGCCCTTTATTCCCAGTGAGGCATTGTTGAGGGCCAGGAAACTGCTTTGCAGAGCCTTGGCCTAAGAACAGGCTGCTCCCCTTCATATGAAGCCAGCTGGACACCTCTGCATCTGCCTACTGATAGCTGACTAGTGTGTTACTGATCACGGAGTCTCCTCCATCTCTGGCCTCCTTCCTGCCCAGAAACACAAGGAATAGGGGCCCTGATTTTTACATCATCCATCACTTCATTACTCTGCCTTTGATCCCTCAGTGAAACTCGAATTTGACTGAAGCAGCCAAACTGGGGGTGATGGAAGCCACAGTTCAAGACTTAAGCTTAGGAGGCCCAAGGAGGGGGCAGCAGGGAAGACCAAAGTGTTGCTTATTTGTTTTGAAGCCAAGAAGCCTTGCCTGCCAGTCAGCCCTTGTGAGGAGTGGGGTACCCAGATGGGGTGTCCAGGGCCCTGCCCACACGGGCTGTTGTGCACATGTTGGCATCAGAACAAAGGGAAAGTTGGGCTGCCTGGCTGACCAGTGCCCAGCTTCATGCCTCCCTGAATGCACAGCCTTCTGTTTCTACTCTAGCAGCTGTCAGAGGGTGCGGTGAGAGCCAAGAGGGGCTTAAGGAGGCCCCAGCGCTCTAGCATTGGGTTGGTGAGGTGGGTGCCTGGCGGAGCAGGCAGAACCGTGCCTGGATGAGCCTTCAGTTGTAGTAGGCAGGAGCCTGGGGCCATTATGATGGAGATAGCTTTCGGATGCCAAGCTCCTTTCAGTTGCACATCTGTCTTGCAAAATGATCTGCAAGGTTTAAGTATATTCTTGCTGCAGGCGTTTTTCCTTGGGATGATGAAAAGAAGGGGGGGGGGGGTAAAAAAAAAAAACAACTCTTGGTGGGGTAGCTTTAGATTTATTAGACCATGGAGGAGAGTGCTTCTCAGTGCCTAGGGAGTTTTCCAAATGCCTCTGAAGTGCAGTTGCTCACAGCTCACTTTGTGGGGAGCTTCCTGACTTGGCAGGTACAAGACTCTCTACCCTGAAGGAAGATTAGGGCCTTTGCCTGTTTTCAGTGAAACGCTTTATAGGAGTGCCATTACCAGTGTTCAGATGCAAACTCACTCATCATCTTAACTGAGAGGCTCAGCCAGGCCCCGGTGCAAAATGAAAATCCTTCGTTCACATGGGGTTAAGGATTTAAGATGGTTTAGCAGTTAAGAGCACTGGTTGCTCTTCCAGAGGATCTGGGTTCAATTCCCAGTCCCTACACAGCAACTCACAACTGTCTGTAACTCTAATTCAAGGGGATTGGATGCCCTCTTCTGACCTCCTGGGTGCCAGACATTCTTTTTCTAAAATAACTACCCTTGCCACACTTAAAATGCTCAAGGGACATTTGTGTTAGGACCTACCTTGTCCTTGAGCTCACAACGTGGACCAAGCTTTGTGGGAGAATTTGGGTTCATAGGCCATATAAATGGGCATCTAACTTGTGAAGCTTGGTTCCCATGATATTAATTCATTGACCATTGACTGTCAGTGGGGGTCAAGACCCAAGTTAGGTTCAGAGGACATATATGAACAAGTCTTGGCCCCCGTCCTTAAAGAGTGAGTGGTTTAACACTGAAATGAAAGGGATAATGATCTTTTCATAAACAACAACCAAAAAAACAACAAAAAACAAACAGTGGACTTTCTTCCCTACCGTGGCCTGGCTGACAGCTTCTACTAAGTAGGCAGCCTCCTTGACCTTGCCAATAACTTGGTCACCAGGTCTCCCTGTGGTGACTATAGTTTATTTGTGGCAGTTATTTCTCATGTTTTGTGAGAAATCCTCTTTCTACCTACTCGGCTTGCCTTTTCTGAGTCGTCCATGGGAATACACTGCAAGCAGGTAGAGTCTTGCAGAGAAATTTCAGTGGGCCCAAGGCTTAGAGACTGAGCAGAGTTTGGGAATTATCTGCACTCCGAGAGTGGGCCTCCATGGCTTCTTGGGTACCACACTGAAAAGAGTGTCTGGGTAAAATATTTTAGCCCTTTCTTTGTGTTCTGTTAGCTTTATTCCTTCTCTTAAAATAGATTCCCTCTACAATCCTGAAAACCCAGCTTCCTGTTCAGAATGTGGTTTTGTTGTAGAAATGGCCCAGCTTTTCAACGGCATCAGTGATTTGGCCCATGCAAAGAGATTTGTTTTTTAGACACATGGACTGTTTGGGAAACACTCTGCTCTTGCTCCAGATGGGTCTCCATCCTCTCCTAGTTTAGGGCCAGTCCTCCCACGAAGCCTACACAGAAGAAATGGCCGCGGGATGCCAGAGGATGCTGAAGCCTTGTGTCAGGACCCTTAGCTCATCTCAGATTCCACATTGGGATGCCACCTGGGGTGTCCTAGTGTCTTGGGAGATCCCTTGTCACCTAGGAGTATCATTAGGGCATCCACAGAGCCCCACCTATCACCTATCAGAGAGGCTTAGTCATTAGTAACTGTAGATTCTGGGCAGCGGCATCTTGGCAATGACCATGGTTGGTAACGGAGTCACTTTTTTTGAATGTGTGAGAACCTGGGAGGCTGTTCTTGATGGACCTGGAGGAAAACATCAACATTTCTTCTCATTTTTCTCTTCACTCTCCATTCTCAAAGCCTTCTGACAGTTGTACTTGGACATTTGTGCCCTGGGCATGACCCATACCCAGGACAGCAGAGTAGGACCACCTCACTCTCAGTGTCACAGAAGAAACTGTTGTGGTCACCTCCTAGCAGGATTCTCCGTGCCTCCCCAAACACACATTTATAGACACTCCAAGTTTCACTCCATACAATGATGAGGCTGTGCATTCCATTCTTATAAAACTCTATGTACCACCAGAAGCCAAGAAACGTCTAATCGTTCACTTACGGTCCAGAGTGGGTTCTGAAGCTGTTTATTGTGATTTCCAGCAGCAATCCACCCTTGGGATGCCACACTGATGTTCTCCGTCTGGGTCTAATTGGAACCGTCCTTTCTCCCCACAGATCTCCAGGACTTTAAGTTAGATGTGCAGCACGTGATTGAAGTGGACGAGGGGAACACAGCCGTCATTGCCTGCCACCTGCCTGAGAGCCATCCAAAAGCCCAGGTCCGGTACAGCGTCAAACAGGAGTGGCTGGAGGCCTCTAGAGGTAAGGAAAGGGCAGGAACTCCAAGGCAAAGCCCAGGAGCCCTGGCTTCTGCCTGCTTTCATTTGTGTCAGCTGTTGCTACCTCCCTGAGTCCCCAGGATCACGTGACAGCCCCAAACTCAGGCTAGCCATCTGTCCTCTGCTCTGACAATTGGCTCTAAAAGATGCCAAGGGGGCAGTTTCCACGATGCAGTTCCTCTGCCCTGTCTTGCAGACTTTAACTCATCTTGTGGGGCCCTGGAAGGTGTGGCCAGGCCGCTGCCATTTCATCAGGCGCTCAGCACATGGCGGGCTCCAGATGCTCTCTGTTCAAGGCCTTGCCACCAGGCATGTAGAGAAAAGCTGCCCGACAAGCCCAGAGTCCCCAGAGCTTCAGCATTCCCTGGTGGGAGGGCATCTTCCCCTACATGGTCTTTTGGTAGGACCTCACAGCTGCCCCCATTTCCTGGATACCGTGGTAATCTCGGCTCTCACAGCTTTTTGCTCAGACCATAGTGGACGTGATGGCTGGCCTAGAGGGGGCCACAATTTGGTCCACAGTGCCAACAAGGAGACGTGTGTCCATTAAGATGAAATCAGCCTCCCCGACAGCAAACTTATATGTAAGGCCAAGTTGACCTATCTTGGCCTGACCTTGCAACTCAAAATGCGACAAGGAATATATGTTTGTGATAGAAATCTTAGAAGGAAGAAAAAAGAAACTCAGGAAAGACAGAATGCTGCTTTTGAAATGTAAACACCCTGGTCCAACCACTCAGAAATAGTGGAGAGGAGAGGAGAGACAACAGGAGCTCTGATCCCAGTTTCCTCCGGCAGAGGCTTGGCAGAAGTCCTGGGCAAGACTCACTCCATCTGGCATTTGCCTAAGCAGCTCACACCTGGGTGGCCCAGCAGCAGGCAGGCACCAAGCTTGGTGACACCCTGACTCCCAAGGGGGGCCATTAGGACAAAGCTCAGAGCTGACTGATGGCCAGTGCTCTGCCTGCCAGGAAACTGAAGGCCACCCCTGTCGCTGCGCTGTCCAGAAGTTGTGAATCTGCCTCCTGCCTAACAAACCTGAACACGTGCTTCAGGCCCCACCCACGACACTCTTGGACCAGGAGCAGACACAGCCTGCTAGGCCAGT
The DNA here is from genome assembly GCA_902168415.1 of Peromyscus melanophrys. Taxonomy (NCBI): domain Eukaryota; kingdom Metazoa; phylum Chordata; class Mammalia; order Rodentia; family Cricetidae; genus Peromyscus; species Peromyscus melanophrys. The sequence goes on along the minus strand of CABHPR010150548.1, from coordinate 8,160 downwards.
GATGCACAGGATCACAGGATGAGGTTTCGGCGGCTGTCACAGAGAGGGCAATGGCTAGGGGTCAGACTATTCCCCTCCAGTAGAAGAAACAGTGAGGTGGCTTAGAGTGGTAAGAATTGCCAAAGTCAATTCCATAAACTCATCTTTCCCCCATTTGTGTGACATGAGCTGCAATCTTAAGAGCATTTTAGCAGCATACAGAGTCTGCTTTTGTTTCTTTCTTTTTTTTTTTTTCCTTCAAGACAAGGTTTCTCTGCATAGCCCTGGCTGCTCTGGAACTCACTCTGTAGAACAAGCTGACCTCGTACTGAGAGATCTGCCTGCCTCTGCCTCCCAGGGTGCTGGGATTAAAGACGTGCCCTACCACTGTCCCATTACATTCTGCCTTTTTATAAATGGATCTGAGATGTTGATTAACTTCTCAGGATCACACCGTATCCTGTAGATTCAGAGCTCAAGCCCAGGTTGATCCTGAGCCCTGCATCCGTTCTATCGAGTGTAAGATGATCCTCACAGACAAGCACTAACTCAAGGGCATTCAGCCAAGCAGTTCGGGAGCCTGTAGGCTAGTTAGTTCCTTACACTGGCACCCTGCCCACATGCACTAAGTTTTATGTGGGGAACTGCATTTCAGGCTTTGTTTGATTCTCTCTGGGACCCCTTAACTTTAGGGGACTTTCAGACTGTAAGATTCTGGGCCCAAACTCACCTCATCTCCCTTCTTCCCTAACCTCTCCACAGACAACTACCTGATCATGCCATCAGGGAATCTCCAAATCGTCAATGCCAGCCAGGAGGATGAGGGCATGTACAAGTGTGCCGCTTACAACCCAGTGACGCAGGAAGTGAAAACCTCCGGCTCCAGTGACAGGCTGCGTGTGCGCCGTAAGGACCAGACTCACTTGTCAATGATGGGGTATTATGGATAAGGGTCAGCAAAGCTGGAAGGGGAGAGGGGAATCTTGGAATACCCCAGACCAAGTTCAGGGTCAGTAAGCCTAGATGTAGAGGGGTGGCAGCGCCCCAGCCTTGCTCCGCTATCACAGCTCATTGCTGTAGAGGGCAACTCCTTTACCTTGTTACTCTGCAAGAGGAATGGGTTTGCTGGGTGGGAATGTTGAGCACAGTGGCTTCATGCAAGTGACCCCTTGTGGATGGCCTCTGGGCCCGCCTTCTGCTCCTAAACTGTGCCCAGTGTGTCCCTCTACTGACAATACAAGGAGGTCCCACGGGCTCCTCCTTTTATGTGTGAACACTCTTCACCTCCTCTGAGCGGCCTCTTAAGGTTCCCCAAGTACTCACTGAGCTAGTGCAGAGCACCAGAGGGGATTTTCTCCCAAAGCTATTGGAGCTAAAACTTGTTTCCCTTTATCTTCCTATGGAGAAAAAGAGTCTGCCGGGCGGTGGTGGCACACGCCTTTAATCCCAGCACTCAGGAGGCAGAGGCAGGCGGATCTCTGTGAGTTCGAGGCCAGCCTGGTCTCCAAAGCGAGTTCCAGGAAAGGCGCAAAGCTACCCAGAGAAACCCTGTCTCGAAAAACCAAAACCAAAAACAAAAACAAAAAAAAAAAAAGAAAGAAAAGAGTCTCCAAAACTCTGTGTTTCAAGGGTTAATAAAAACCAGAGCTGCCACTGGCTGGCCCAGGATATGAAGTCCTGGGGCAGACTCTGCAGGGAACACCCCCCTCCCAGGATAACAGCACACTACCTTTCAGCTGTTCTGTTCTCTTTCTCCCCAGCATTGGGGAAGATGGCTGCTTTCTCTAACGAGCACCTGACAAGGTCACTGTTTTGTGTTTGGAGGCCTTGCAGCGTAAGAAATGTATGATTTTAAACTGCGGCTCCCACTCAGCTTAGTGGGTTGCTCATCCTGTAAGGGACACCCCGACTTGGATGCTGAAGTCTAGGTGGGGCCCAGCAGATCCGGCTCTCACTTCGTCCTCAGACTCAGGATGCACAGCCTGAAGTCAAGCAAGAAATACTGCCCATGCTGTTCAGTTCATTTCTCTCTCTGCACTCTCGTTCCTCTGTAAGAACCTGTAGTTAAAAGCTTAAGTTATGTTCTCTGTCCGGGCGGTGGTGGCACACGCCTGTAATCCCAGCACTCGGGAGGCAGAGGCAGGTGGATGTCTGTGAGTTCGAGGCCAGCCTGGTCTCCAAAGCGAGTTCCAGGAAAGACGCAAAGCTACACAGAGAAACCCTGTCTCAAAAAACCAAAAAAAAAAAAAAAAGTTATGCTCTCTGTAGGAGGAAGACCTTGTCCCTGACAGGTGGCATGGCACTGGCTGTGCTGTGAGCCTCAAGGGGGTCGTCCATGCTCTCTTCTGGGGCTAGGCCATCAGAGACAGGCTGGAGGACGTTCACGTCTTACTCCGTGTGTCCTGTCCCTCCTCCCTTCCCCAGGGTCCACCGCCGAGGCTGCCCGCATCATTTACCCGCTGGAAGCCCAGACCGTCATCGTCACCAAAGGCCAGAGTCTCATCCTGGAATGTGTGGCCAGTGGGATCCCACCACCTCAAGTTACGTGGGCCAAGGACGGGTCCAGTGTCGCCGGCTACAACAAGACTCGCTTCCTGCTGAGCAACTTGCTTATCGACACTACCAGCGAAGAGGACTCAGGCACCTACCGCTGTATGGCCAACAACGGGGTTGGAGAACCCGATGGAGCTGTCATCCTCTACAACGTCCAGGTCTTTGGTGAGCATCTCCGTGAACGTCCCCCTCTTTAATCTTCCCTCTGACTTTCCTGGCTGTTCTAGAAGCATGTAACCTAGCTCAGAGAGGGTTATGTTGTGAAAGGCCGCAGAGCTGCTAAGTGGGGAAGCACATTGGAGAGACAGAGATTCTTAGATCTCATAGCTAGGGCCCTGGATCCTGGTGTGTTCTTTAGTCACCTAGACAGTTCCTCTCCCCATACCTCCCTCTACTCTCATAGGAAGAGTCCAACAGCCAAGGAAGAGGAAGCCACTCAAAGGCAATATCTTATTCCGGTCTATGTGGTCTTAGGGGTAGGAAAATGCAGCCCTTCTCATTCTTATCTGTTTTCTCCACAGAACCCCCTGAGGTCACTGTGGAGCTGTCCCAGCTGGTCATCCCATGGGGACAGAGTGCAAAGCTCACCTGTGAGGTCCGTGGAAACCCCCCGCCCTCTGTGCTGTGGCTGAGGAACGCCGTGCCCCTCACCTCCAGCCAGCGCCTCCGACTGTCTCGCAGAGCCCTGCGTGTGGTCAGCGTGGGGCCCGAGGACGAAGGCGTGTACCAGTGCATGGCTGAGAATGAAGTTGGGAGTGCCCACGCTGTGGTCCAACTGAGAACTGCCCGGCCAGGTGAGTGCAAGCAACCCTCAGAAATGCCAGCTGAGCAGGCATGCAGTCCTTTTCTCAAATAAAATCCAACCTAGTGACTTTTAGTTGCAAGTTCAAAATCACACTCACTTACTAATAAATCAAATGTGTAAATTTTCAGTAGTGAATATGACCTATTTGGTGGGATTCTGCGGGCTTCCGTGATTATGTCGAATCAAGCTTAACATTCAGGGCTTTAAAACAAGGGAAAGTAAGGTCTTTCTTTCTAGCTTGAGTCATTCCAATTGGTACTTGTACTGACTGGGCACCTATCATGCTCAGCACGGATGAGGTGAGATAGAGAATGCAGAACATGAGAAAGACCCCTCCTCTATTAAAAAAGCTTCCTATAAAGGAGATGAAACCATGGAAAGAATCTGAGAGAAAACTACAGTGGGTGGTACAGTGTGGCGTCATCATTATCAAGTGCCAACATCCTATGGTGGTGGGGGGGGGGGGCGGGCAAGTGGGGCTGAGACTCAGGCTGGAAAAGTCTGTGGACGGAATTGTCACCATGCTGCTCTTGGCTTCTAGATTCTTAGAGAGCATTCCCAATTGAATCCATGTCTCCTGTCACCTCAGTGGAGAAGGAAAAGAGTGTCATTGTGTGTTAGTGTTTAAGTTTCATGGTAAAAGGACATGTCCCCAGCCCAACATAGAAAGGAGAACCAAGGTCCCGGTGCCTCCTGAACAAACTGAGATAATTCGTGTATATTCACTGTTCATCACTGGAATAGATACCCCAGGGGAACAACTCCAAAGGAGGAAAGGGGTTTCTGGCTCCTGGCTTCAGTCTCTCATAGCAAGGAGGGTATGGTGGGGTAGAGCCACTCACAATCAGGAGACACCAAGAGAATGTCTGGTACACTAAATGGCTTTATCTTTTCCTCCATTTTATTCCCCTGGCCTATAAAATGGCAGTGCCTGTGTTAGAGGCTGGCTTTTCCCTTTTGTTAATCCTCTCAGGAAACACCTTAATCTCTAAACCCAGAGGTGTGCTTTGCTAACCTGCTACGTGCTCCCCAACCAAGCCAAGCTGACAGTCAAGATTAACCATCACCAGTCTACCCTTTGTCAACTGGAGGACCCGAATTCAGTGCCCAGAACCAACGTCAAGTAGCTCACAACTGCCTTGTAACTCTAGTTCAGGGGCTGTGACTCCCTCTTCTGGCCTCCACAGGCTTTTGCACTCACATAGTGTACACACACACACACACACACACACACACACACACACACACACACACTTAATAGAATGCAATAAAAATTTAAATATAAACCTCAGCATCCCTCAATACACATCCCGAAGACGCAGGCAGCAGGTCACACAGACGCTGCCTGTCTCCTGCCTCCAGACAGCAGCCAGAGGCCTGGTCCAAGTGGACAGGCTTTCTTTTCCTTCTGGTGGAACGAGGGCACCAGCCTTCTCTTCTACAGAGCCTAGTTGTGTGTCCCAGGTGGGCTGATGGTGGTCTTAGGTCTTCTCTGATTTTCTTCTGTTTTCTCCCTGGCAGGTAATCAGGGCCACTAATACCTTCCTCCTTCCCTTCTCTTTCCTGCTTGGTCCTCAGACACGACCCTGAGACCCGGGAGAGATACTAAGCCGATTGCTGCCACACCTCCTGTGCCACTCTCCAGACCCAGCAGACCTAACCAGACGCTGCGGGAGCAACTAGGGCTTGTTAAGCCTCCAACATCAGGACAACCTACTTCCCTGAAGTGCCTGGGAGAGGAGCAAGTCGCCCCCGCAGAGGCCCCCATCATCCTCAGCTCACCCCGGACCTCCAAGACTGATTCATATGAGCTGATCTGGCGACCTCGACATGAGGGCAGCAGCCAGGCACCCATCCTGTACTACGTGGTGAAACATCGTAAGGTATGACCCTGGCATTGCACCACCCTCTTCCTGCAAGCCTCCTCTTAGTGAGGCTGAAGTGAGTCCCTCTGTCTCCTGACTTGAAGCCAAGACCCAGAATGCACCACAGTTGTGCCTTTCTGTCTCTTCGAATGTCCATCCCTACCACCTCCTGGAGTGCTAGCGGCAATACAGACAGGCGATGTCTCAGAGGCCCACACAGGGCCTCTGCCTGCATGGTGTAAGCTTGGTTGGTGTATGTTTACCTGGAAGTTAATGCCAGCTCAAAGTACAGAGATAACTTACCACTACCACCACCCCCGACCCTCGTTACCATCACCAACCTCCCCGCTTACCCCCATCATATTTTGGTAATGATCTTTCCATTTCTTTTCCAACCAAAGCAAGCTCTTTTTTAAACATACCTGCGGGGACTTAAGCAGGGCAAATGGTCTGTCCAGCCAGGAAAGCAAATCTTAGGAAACAAGTATTCTCCCCGTAGGCTGATACTGTGGTAACTCCAGTTTACCCAGCAGGCATTAGAGCTCCTGACACATCGTGGTGTTGAGACCTTAGCTATTTCCCCTCAACAAAGAGAGTCTGTCCAGGAGCTACTGTAGGAGCTGTCAGGGAGAACCTTTTAGACTATGACAGGGTGCGGAGACAGCTGTGCCAGCCCCATAGTCCTGGACACTTCGGTGAGGCAGGCCAAGGCCTTCAGGCTGCCACTCTACTTCAAAGTTGAACAAGGAAGGCAAGATGAAATTCCTCATGAAACAACATTTCTGCTCACCACAAATTTGCCCTGTTTCTTTCTAATGCCATCAGATAGTAGAAAAGTACTGGTTTTTAAATGGATTAAAATTTTTATTAGCAGTAACCTACTCTAAATGGGGAGTTTGTATTCATTCAGTTTCTTTTATATTATTTTATTTTATTTTTTTGCTTATAAAAAATGTTTTGTGTACTTGGGAGAAAGTACAAAATGAAACTGAAAAGATTTACCCTCATTTTCCTATTCCAAAAGCAAACAGGAAAACAAGGCTACCCTTACACGGTCGAGTGTTCTGGCTCTACACAAACCAGGTCCCTCCCGCAAACACCTCTGGCCTCTCATAGTCTGTCCTTTGCTTTGTCTTGCCCTCCCAGGAGACCTGGGAGCCAGAGACGTTCCCAGAGACCTCCAGCGGTCAGAAAAGTACCTAAGACAGAGTAACACCCTGTACCACCATGCAGTTTCCTGTGTAGACATGAGACACCACCGTCCCCACCTCCACCCTACCCCCAACAAGAGGGAAAGGTGTGAAGAGTTTTATGAAAAGAAGCAGCCTTGTTCAGCCTGTGTTCCAGGGCAGGGCTGGTCCCCCTCCCTGTGAGTCGTAGGCTAAGATCAGGAAAGGCCAAACATGGTACCCAAGAGACAAAAACCAGTGTGAGAGTAAGAATAATATTTTTCAGGCCAATAGGTGGCCCTGAAGCTACCTCCCGCCATGGGCAGGCAGGCAGGCAAAGACCGCACTGGGGTAATCCGGAAATGCCAGGCCGATGCTGCATTTACCCTCCCAGTGTGTGTGACAGTGACTGATTACCCTTGCATTTTTTATTTTCATTTCTGGGTCCCAGTGGAAGTACGAGGCCAGTGCTGGGAGGGCAGAGGGAGGAGGGGGGTACAGGGAAGTGACAGTCAAGACAGGGCCCCTGCCGAGTCTGGCTTCCATTAGCCATAGCGCTGTGGAACAGTTGGAGCTTTCAGGCAGACTCACCAAGGGGGAAAGTATGTCTTGAAAGACGTTCTTGCTTGTGGAAGTAATATCGCTTAATGGTCACCACCCAAGAAAGAACATTGGAATCAGAAGTCAGCACTGGGTTGTGTTTTATTCATGTCCTGTCTTTTACAGGACTTTGGGAATTAGTCAGCTGATTTCACATCCAGGAAGCATGTTTCCTCTCCTAGTCCACCATAGACCCGGGCTACTGTGTTTGGGTTTCCAGCACCACTGGGGATTCTCAGTTTGTGAAAACCTTTCCCCTTGGAACAAGTCCTAGAAGCCCGACGTTAATGAGCTCAGACCATGCCCTTGCCTTGAATGGGAGGTTTTGTTCTACTCTGGAGTACTCTGCTTAGGGATAAGAGCTCTCTCCACCAGCTGTGAGCTTTCTTCATCAAGCCCCAGCTTTCCATTCTAGAGGGCTTCTGAGAGGCATGGAGCTGGCCCTTCTTAAAAGATGGAGGGTTGTATGAAATAATCTCTCATTGGAGCCTTTGTGGTGCCTGGAGCCCTCTCATAATTTTTTTTAGAGAGCTAACTATTAAAAATTCATTTGTAATCCTTAGCATGCACCCTGTTTGTAAGTTTCAAAAGCATGGATGAAGAGCGGAAACAGAAATTAAAGTGAGACATCTCGGAGGGTGACGTGTACAGAGAGAGAGAGAGGAGATGAGCCAGGAGATGCTTGGGAACCTCACCTGTACCACGTCATCTAATTTGACTTCAGAATACCCCCAAGACATTGTATTTGCCTCATTTTAGAAATGAATGGCTCAGGGCTCAAGAGTGAGGGAGTTTGCTCAGGGTTTTATAGTCGAAACTTGAACTTGGAGTTTTCTACTCCCAGACCCCTGTTTCTAGAACAGGTAACACCGTAAACATGCTCTTTGGACTCAAGTGAGGCATTCTGTGCTCACTAGCCCTGCAGCCTTGAACAAATTCCTCAGCTCCCTCAGCTCAGGCTTGAGATGTGGGATTCTAAAGAAGACTGGTTGCTGGGACTTGAGGACAGGTGAGGTAGTGCGGTCACAGCGAGAACTCACTGGTGCTCTTCCGCTCTTCCGATTGCTCCAGAGTCTGTCATCATTCTCATCAGTGGCTCTCGTTAAAATATGGACAGGAGGACCTGTGTTTGGCTCAGTATGCAAACAGAGAGAACGTTAGATGAGAAGGTTGCAGGCAATGGGGGGGG
>CABHPR010150547.1:0-27687 GCA_902168415.1 Peromyscus melanophrys | reverse complement strand
TTTTTTGAGGCAAGTTCTCATGTAGCCTAGGCTAGCCTTAAGTCTCTCATAGAGCCTTCAGCCAGTAACTGATGGAAGCAGATCCACAGCCAAGCACCAGGCTGAGCTCCAGGAGCCCAGTCAAGGAGAGGGAAGAGGGATTCTATGAGCAAGGGGCATCAAGATCATGATGGGGAAACCTACAGAGACAACCAAACCAAGCTAGTGAGAACTCATGGACTTTAGACCAACAGCTGTGGAGCCTCCATGGGACTGGACTAGGCCCTCTGCATGAGCGAGACAGTTGTGTAGCTTGATCTGCTTAAGGGGCCCCCTGGCAGTGGGATCAGGATTCATCCCTAGTGCATGAGCTGGCATTTTTGAACCCATTACCTATGGTGGGACACCTTGCACAGCCTTGATACAGGGGGAGGGCCTTGAACCTGCCTCAACTGAATGTACCAGGCTCTGCTGACTCCCCATGGGAGGCCTTACCTTATTGGAGGAGGGAATGGGGGGTGGGAGGAGGGAAGAGAGGGGGATCTGTGGTTGGTATGTAAAATGAATAAAAAATTTCTTAATAAAAAAAAACTTAATGAGGATGATCTTGAACTTCTGATTCTCCTGCCTTTACCTCCCCAGTGCTGGGACTGTAAGTATACGCTATCATGCCTGGTTCAATGGTGAATTGAGGCCCGGACCCAGGGCTTTATACATGCGAGGCAAACACTTGACCAACTTAGCTACATCACCAGCCCTAAATATTTGTGCTTTTAAGCCACACAAATTTGGGAGTTATTGGTTGTTGCAAAAAATCTGACCAGTGGGGTCAGATTCTATTTTGGTACTTTCAAATGTTAATCACGTTCCATGCTCACCCAGCACGTCTCTGGGCTATGGGAATTCTCCATCTAGTTTTGTACATGGTGAAGCAGGGGCCACGAGAGAAATCAAGTCACTTTCACAGAATTATAAAGCTGAAATGTCGCCCGTCTGACCCCTCACCCACTATGCCACAGACACTTTCTTTCCTGTGTGTCTAGTAGGAGAGCAGTAAACCAAGATGATCCAGTCCCTGACAGCCCCAACACTGGCCCTGTAGCACTCAACTCCCTGCTGAGTCTCCAAAGACAGCCTCCTTTACTTTACTCTGTTCCTGCCCGTCCCTCCCCCACCCAAGCCTCCTTCATCCCTTTACACACCACACCACCTCAGGAAGGGTTCTTCAGGCTCTCCTTTTTTCCACTTTCAGAGTAGATATTTCCACCTCACTTCAATCTCTCTGAAAACACCTTCACAGACAAGCCTATGGGCATGTGTCCTGGGTAATTCCAAACCCAGTTAAGTTGACTGTGGATTCGCCACCACAGAAAGGGAGAGAGGAAGCCATGGCTTGGTGCCTACCCATGGTACCGCTCCACTTGGGGCAGCCCTGGGGCCATGCCACTTTGGTGGTTTGTTTTGGAAATCTGTCTATCCCACCACCCCCAGCCCTGGTTGCCTCATGACTTCCTGTGTGTTCCCGCCTTGACCTCACAACTCATTTAACATTTTCTGGGGCCCTTCCTTTACCCAGGAGCACATCTACAGCAGCCTGTCAGCATCCCAACAGGAGAGTCATTGGCAGCCCCTCCAAACTTGTCCTGACTCTCTTGCCGTCCAGGCTTTGTGCTGGGCACCTTACACATGTGTGCTGTGTCACTGATGCCAGGGACCACCCTACAAGGAAGGGACAGCTTTAACCAAGAGGAGAGCGAGCCTTAGGGAGAAGCCAGAAAAACAGCTGCCAAGGTGGGTAACACAATGGGAGATGAGCAGGGAGAGGCAGGTTCAGGGGCAGGGAAAAACTTCCAGCTCCAACATGTCAGCAGACTAATGACATATGTCCCCAGGCTAGCAGTCTTACGACTTTAGTACTCTGTGTTGGGAAAGAGGAGATCTGTGGTCTGGTGTTTTCAGGCAGATATTTTAGCTAGTGACACAGAGACTGCCTAGTGAGACATACAGGGGGACTCTAATTTAGTTGTTTCTGTCTTTAAAGAGGGAGGACTGAGAAGGAGGACTCTCTACCCTGACTCTTTATAACTGTCCCAGCCTGTGAGAACCCTGTCTTCTTGGGCTCATAGATCCAAAGCAGCAGGGATCACTCAGGACCACTCTAGAGTATGCCCAGTTTGCTCTCGATCTGACATTGTATCTCTGGTTTATGAGCCAGACTCACTCAGATTCCTCTTCTGATTCCTTGGGTTCGGTCTCCTATCTTTCTCAGGGACACCAACTTGACGTCCCCTCTGTGCAGTGCCTGCTGGATCCAGCAGCAAGGGTTCAAGTCCAGGCTTCTTATCAGCTCGGGTCTCGGACAGGACTGTAGATGTAAACGTGGGTCCGTGACCACTGAAGCCTACTGATGAGACTGAGGAGCTCCATGGCTAAGTGCTTGGCTAATCCACAGGGTTGCCACACTGCCACGGCCCTGGTTAGTTCTCTGCTGGCATCGTACTGAAGATGACCTTGAGGGTCGCACATGACTGTGTCCATCTCCCAGGATACCACACTTGGGTCTTCCCTTTTCAGACTCATCAGGAGCCCCTCCTCTGCCTCCGGGTCCCAGTACCAGTGTTGAACTAGGGTTCGTCATTGCTCCTCTTTTCTATTTATCTGTATTTCTTCTTCACTCTCATGGAATTCTAACCTCTCTCCTGAACTGCATATCCATCTACTTACTTGACATACCCACATCCAGTAACAGTCCTAGACTCTCATCCTTTATGGCAAATCTGAGTAAGTCTCAGATTTCCCATTTTTAACTAGCGGCCGCTGTACCTCCCCTTTCCTTTACATTCTACATCCCACCCTGGGTGAATTCTCTCGGCCCCACCGTTAGAAGACACTGCTGACAGCTGACCACTCCTCAGTATTCCCTGTCTTTCTCACAGCTGCCACCTTACCACCTGCGCTTGTCTGGATTGTTGTAACAGGTTCCTAGCTATTCCTCTGCTTCTACCCTTGCCCTCCTCAGTCCGTTGCCATAGAGAAACTGATCCTTTAAGATGTTTAAGTCATGTGCCTTTCCGCTACCCGGAGACCTGCAGTGGCTCCCTACTTCCCATAGCACAAAGTCTGCAGTCCTCACAATGGCCGGTCCTGACCCCTCTCCTCCTTCCTTTCCCGTCTTCCATTACTAGGCTCCACATACACTCTCTTCACTGCCACTCCCTGAGCGTGCCAGATCCATGCCCAGTCAGGGCTCTTGTACTGCCTGCCCTCTCTGCTCCAATGCTTCCTGCCAGATAGAACCTGATTGCCTCCCTTGCCTCCTTCCTCTTTGCTTTAACATTACTTCCTCAACGACGTCCGCACTGACCGCTCTGTCAACAATTACGCTCTACCCCGGTACTCCATTCCCCTCAGCAGCACTTACACCTCCTAACACGTTATTAAATAATTTACTGATTTACGACTTATCCCCCAAAGTACAAGTTCCAGTCAGTTCAGTACCTAGAAAAATAGCCAATATTTATGTAGTGCTGTATTCTAGGTGATAACAAATGTATGTACCACGAAAGAGAATTCTAATCTCAATGCCAGAATGGAGAGTGTTAGCACTATCTTATATTGTGGGTGAGAACACCGAGGCATGGGGAGGCTGAATAACTGCCTAAACCTCTTATCTAATAGTGGGCAATCCTGGATTCGGGTATTCTGACTCAGTTCACTCTTTTGCCCCACCAAGTACGCTGTCTCTGGCTGCATAGTTCTCAGTAAGCACTCAATAAAAGTATGTGAACGAACTACCCAAACAATAATTGCTAGGGAAATAGCAGATATTATTGTTGCTACCTTGTAGGTTAAGAAACTTATCACACAGGTCGGTAGAGACAGACCAGAACCCAAAGCACTGCTTCCATTTCCAGCATGTGTCACAGACAGAACTGAGGACAAAATAATGGCAAATGTCCACTCTCACCCCTTCTCATAAACGCTTCAAGTAAACCTCTTGTCCAAGCCACTGTCTAGAGAGTCTCACTAACACTGAGAGAAGGGAGAGTGCATCAGCCTGCAACATGGAAACCAATCTCCTGTATCTGCTCGCTTTCTCCAAGAGAAAAACGTGACTGAGAAGCACATATTTCCCAGAAGTCATGCCTGCTTTGTGTTATGACATGGCTCAGGGTGGAGGCCGGTCATGCATGGACACCACTGCTCCTCAGTGCTTCCAAGCCATTTTTGTCAGATTTCCAAGTGTGTGCTGGTAACCACATTGTCCTGATGCTTGCCCGGCTGGCTTTCCGTGTCATGGGAACATTCCCACAGTGAGAAACTCCGCTAATGTCTCCACATCTGCATTCCTGACTTAGCTGCATTCCTGGGCAGCTAAGACCCACTGAAGGCAGATGTGAGAGGCATTGGGAGGATGGACCCAGGAAGAGCAGTGTTTCTGAGTGCTGGGAATTAGATGAGCTTAAAGAAGTTAGAGGACACAGGTTAAAACAGAACCTAAAGGTGAGGCGGGAGGATCATGAAGTCAGGACCAATCCAACAGCCACCACGGCCATAAAACGCAGCACAGACTTGCTAGCTTAGGCAGATCACTAGCTGTTTCAAAGCCCTTCCGTCTCACTTTCTCCTTGTCTGCCTCTAGCTTAACTGCCCTGTGTAGCTGGAGAGTTTCTCTCCGGCTCCCGCCAAGCCCTAGCAGTCCCGCAGCCCACTTATAAAATAAACACACAGATGCTTACATTGTTTAAACTGTTTGGCCTAATGGCTTAGGCTTCTTGCTATCTAATTCCTATATCTCAAATTAACCCATTTCTATTAATCTATATCTTGCCACGTGGCTCGTGGCTTACCGGTACTTTACATCCTGCTCCTCATGGCAGCAGCTAGCAGCCTCTCTCTGCCTCAGCCTTCCACTTCCCAGATTCTTTTCCCTCTTTGTCCCACCTATACTTCCTGCCTGGCTACTGGCCAATCAGCGTTTTATTTATCAATCAATCATCCCATGGATGATGGGTCGTCTCCTTTGGTCCTCAGGGCCTTCACCCATTGTTTTCTCTGTACTTTGCAGCTGAAGTGTGAACCTTACTCATCTTTGGATCTCTGGAGCTCAGGGCCTGGTTCACACAGACTGCACAAGATTGGGTGTGAAATGGTTAAAGAGGCAAAGCTCCATGTGACTACAGTCAAAGGGAAATGGATATCCTATAGATTATGTTCCAATAAGGGGTCTCATTTTTCAACTCTACCAACCTGTTACCCTTACCCTCCCCCTGTCAAAGACCGTTCTTACAGCCTCTACCTGCCATGTTTCAGGTAGGTTCATGTAAGGCATGGGGGCAGACAGCAGGCAGCCGAGAGAAAGACATCAAGATGATTGGGGCTACTGATGATGGCTTGCTGTGTATATCAGAAGGAACCAAACCTGTATTAATTGTGACACATCTCTATTCTTTGGGAGCTATTGGGACAAACTGTAAGTGAAGGTGTTGAGATTTTCATTAAACTAGTAAGGACACCGTGACACAGCAAAGTGACCTTTGGTCTGGGTAATGCCTAGACAGAGATTGTGTGAAACCCAGAAAAGATCAATAGATTGAGGGTAAGGTCAAGGTGTTTGATCACAGCAATGGAAACCCCTGACTAAGACAGAGGGGTTGGGCTCTCCCTGTGAGCTGCTCGCACCTGTGTGTAGCGACCTTCACTATTTACTGGACCACCGACCAATCACAGTTCTCTTCCAGCAAGGAGGAAATAAATCCTTTGACCATTTTCACACCTCTTCAGTGTTGGAGCTGGGTGTCAACGACCTATAGCTGTGCTGGTGCTGATTCTATAGTTTCCCTAAGTAGAACTTGGTTCTTACCAAGATATCTTCCTGCACGCAGATGTTCTCATTAAACCTGGGGCAGGCTGAGTGCTCTACTGTGGTTAAATGGATAAGTAGGTTTGGCTCATGTACCTGGTACTGTCCCTGGCCATATCCTGGACATGGTGCCCCACTCAGGACCATTTCTCTAGAGCTAGTGCCCTCTGCTCAGATCCCACCTGCCTTGTTTTTATGAACTCACGGCTAAGCATTGAGAAAAAACAACTCACAGGGTGTCTCTGCATGGTCACGTCATTGACCAGAGGAAAACAGCCCCCAGGAGCACCTGAACAGCTGCAGTTTTGTGTTTTTTTTTTTTTTTTTTCCTGCACAATCTCTTCCTCAAGTTCAAGTTGAACGGTGACAGCTCCTGTTTTGGTTTCCTTGCACGTAACTCCCCAGGTGGGAAACCATCTGCGTCAGTGAAAATGACTTCTCACCGGAACTGTATGTAACACACACAGAGAAACCCCGCTCGGTGAAGGTTGGCTGTGATTTCTGCTGCGAAGCGATCACAGCCACTATTCAGTTGGCAACACCTGTTGAGAACAGCCACACTAGTTGGCAGCAGGCTTTGAGCTTAGATGATTTGGCGTTTGAATCCTGAGTGCAGCGCTTCTGCTTTAAGACCTTGGCGTGTTCCTTAGCATTTTTGGACTTCACTCCCCTCCCCTGTAAAGTGAAGAATTGTGATATGGACTCACCAAATCCTATGGAAATCTTATCAGCCAGCTCACCCAAAGGTACTGATAATAGGCTTGAAGTTAATGCACTGTCTGCGTCCAGAGCCGTTATAATCAGTTCCCAGGTCTTACGCCAGGGGAATGGTGCTGATGGAGGAACAGGGTGGTTCAAGGTCTTGGGCAAATCGAAGTATGATTCAGAAGACAAAGAGCTTCCAAAAGCAACAGAGCTGAGAGAACAGGGGAGGTGGTGGTCAAGAGGAAGATGATTAATTCATTTGGCTAATATTTGAGGGCCTAGCATGTGCTAGGCACTCTTCTCAGGGCTGGAGATCCGGCTGTGAACAGAGACTATTCAACTCTTACCCCCTGAGCCTACAATCTGGTGGGAAGATGCGGGCGATGAACACAATAAACTCACTAGGAAGTGTGTCCACAGGTGTGTAAATGGGGGAGGCGGCAGGGCGATGTTGGGCTTTGCAGTTTTAAGCAAGTTGGCTAAGGGGGCCTCGATAAGAAGGCAACATCACAGCAGAGACCGAAGGTGACCAGGCTGTCTCCTACCAATGGACATCCTGGGTAGGGGTGATATGAGGTGAAAGTGGCGGGAAGTGGAAGCCTTGAGATGCCAGCCTCAGTCTGCCTTCAGCACCTGCTGAGGTCAGGGCAGAAAGGGCACCTTCTGGGCTGGTTGCCTTTTGTCTTTGGTTTTATTTTTATGTTTAATTAATTAATTAATTAATTAATTAATTAATTAATTAATTAGGGGTGTGTGTATATGTGTGTATATGTGTGTGTGTGTGTGTGTGTGTGTGTGTGTGTGTGTGTGTGTGTGTGTGCACTTTCATTCTACTTCACGTGAGTAGAGGTCAGGGGACAACTTGCAGGAGTTGGTTTTCTCCTTCCATCATGTGGGTTCCTGGGGATTGGGTTCAGGTCTTCAGGCTTGGGAGCAAGTGACCCAACCCGAGGAGCGGTCTTGCTGCCCATGCTTTTTTGTTTTGTTTTGTTTTGTTTTCTTCTTTCAGGACCAGCTGGCTGGGCTCTCACGCCCTAGACCTCAGCCTAGCAGTTCTGCTCAAGCAGGTTTTGAGACGGGGTTTCTCTATGTAGCCTTGGCTGCTTTGACCTTGTGATCCTCCTGCTTCGGCTTCCTGAGGGCTGTGTTGCCTCATAGGAGAGCAGCCTCATTTTAAAGAGAGCCCAGGAGCCTTGAGTCGTTGTGTGCAGTTGAGTGGGTTGCACAATGCACAGCTTGCCCCAGATAAGGGGGCTGTAGATGTATTTCAGGCATTCTGTGTCTATGTTGTTGTGAAGAGTTTCCAGCATGTAGGAGCAGAGTGTCTTTATAACAGAAGCCGTGCGTTGTGGTAGTCTTTTGACACATGGGAATAGAGCACCCGAGAGAAGGGATAACTTTTCCTGTCATGAGGCCACCTACGAGGCAGCAGTAGCCCAGAGGTGTTGGTTTCTGAAAGCTCACACTGCTAGTCTGTTGGCTGAGGACTGCTTTAGTTATGCATCTGCCCCACTAACAGTTCTACCATGGCTTTCACACACACACACACACACACACACACACACACACACACACACACACACACGAGGAAACCCCCTAGCAAGGCAGTGATCCTAGCCGAGAATTTTATGTGAAGGAGTTTGAGAGGGGAAGGAAGGAGCCAGGCTACATTTTCAGGACAAGCACACAATGCTTACTGTACTTGGGGGACAGCTGCTAGAGATGGCGAGCAACGAAATACCACATCCTGCTCCTTGACTGTGTGTGGGTCCCTTAACCCAGCCTTTTCTAGCATCCCTTGCCTTACCTTTCATTTCCCTCCACTATGATTTGCATGTGGGAGACTTACTCCTCACTGTGGGGGGTCCTTAGATTACTTGGGGTCAGGATCTCAAAAGGGGAAGGGGATGGCTGGAGAGATAGCTCAGTGGTTAAGAGCACTGGCTGCTCTTCCCTAGGACCTGGGTTCAGTTTCTAGCACCCACATGGCAGCTCACAACCATCTGTCTTAGGGGATCCGACATTATCTTCTGGCTTCTGTGAGCATGTAGTTAGTTCACAGACATACATGCAGGCAAAATACCCATACACATAAACTAAAAATAAATACATCTTTTTTAAAAAAGATCTCAGAAGAGATTAAGGGAGCTCTGTGGGGCCCCTGAGTTAGCTTTCAAGAGAATGAGTTGCCATATGGAAGCAATCCCAATCCTTTTTCTTAAATTATATTTATTTACTTGTTTACTTGGAGAGAGAGAGAGAGAGAGAGAGAGAGAGAGAGAGAGAGAGAGAGAGAGAGAGAGAGAGAGAGAGAGAGAGAGTGCAGGTGTGCCACAGTGCATGTGTGGGAGTCAGAGGACATCATGGGGGAGTCAGTTCTCTCCCCAAGCTATGTGGGTCCTGGGACCGAACACAGGTTGCCAGGCTTGTTAGCAAGTGTTTTTACTCACTGGGTCATTTCGCTGCCCCCAAGTCCTACCCCTGAACTGCTCTCCAGCTTCCTGTCTTGTGAACTGATCTGCTGTGTGGTCCTTCTATGAATCATCCATTGTAATGTGATGTTACCGAAAGGGCCTGGGCCAGAGACTGTACCACACTGTTTGGAATTTCAGCTTTCAAGACCACGGACTAAATAAACCTCTTTTCTTTGTAAATTATTCAGCCTCAGATATGTTATTATAGTAACAGAAGATAGACAACAGTGTGAGGAGGCAGATCACTTGAGAACATTTGAACAAAATCACCCTATTTCTAGGAATCCCTTTGTGTCTAATTTCCTTCCTGCTCTCCATGGCATCTGCTCTGACTCATTAGCTCTTCTGGGAAGCCAGATGCCCCATTGACACTTCCTGTACACATGGCTACTCTATTCTGGTGTTAAGAAAACTTCATACTAGTTCCTTTGAAGCAATTTTCTCTGTGCCCTAACATAACATGTCCGCCTGTCTGTTTATACTATAGATTTCTTTAAAGATTTATTTTTATTTATGTGTGAATGTGTCTATGTGAGTGAATGCCACATGTGAGTGGGTGCTTGTGGAGGTATCAGATCTCTTGAAGCTGGAGTTACAGGTGGTTGTTAGCCATCTAATGTGGACGCTGGGAACAGAACTTGGGTCCTCTGGAAAAGCAGTACATGCTCTTAACTGCTGAGCCATCTCCTTAGCCTTCTTCATAGTCTTTTTGAAGTATGGATTGTGTTTCACTAACTTTGGTCAAACTTTAATTCTATAGTTGTCCCATAAATATGCTGCCAAGTAGCATCTTTGGTACTTAAAAAAAAAAATTGTAAAACCACGGCACATGCTACAAACAGCTAATCCCGTATATCCTAAAAGGCTACCCCTCCACCCCTCAAATGTCATGTCTGCACTGAGCCTGATAGTTTCCTAGGGACTGAGATATAAATATGCATCAAGTAAGTGCACACAGATAAGAATAACACCTGTAATTTTGGAGCATGGATTAAGCACCCAGGCTACGGTCTTCATATTTCAGGGTGTATGCAATCCCCCTTTGGAGCTGGAGAGAAATCCCATGCCCCAATATGGCAAAGAATGGGCTTCCCAGAGCCCTGAACCCATACAACTGAGCAGCCCCCTGGGGTTTGGTGGCACCAGTTCAGTTTCTGGGGAAATGCACAGAGTATGTGGCCTTTATAACCCGATACATGAGTCTTTTTGGAAAGTTGCCATTCTCAGGCATCAGGCATGCTGATGAGTAAAGTCCCCAGAGTGACTCAAGGGCAGAAATATCCCAATTTAAAAATATTCCCTGGGTGGTTTATAAATTGTGTACAAGTTAGGTCCCTCCCGCCTCTGTGCGCGTAGCGTGGCGTGGCATGGCAGGTGGGCTGTCTGTGTTTATTTATTCCTGACTTGGGATTACTCAGAAAGGCTGCATTTGTCACATCCTGTCTCCTCCGCGATGACAAGGACCCTTAGAACCTAGCAACACCAAGTCAGTGTAGGGCAGGCTAGAGACTCTTGTGTTCTGTGATCAAGACCAAGGCAGTCCTGACCTTCCTGGAAGGCTGGGGAAAGGAGATCCCCACCAGGGCTGGGTGCCACTGCCACAGATGTGTGCTGGTGTTCTTACCAGCCCCTGGCGCCATCTTGGGTCCACTCACTGTTGGTGGTAGGTCTTGTCTATGCTGTGTCCTTGGAGGGGGACAAAGCACAATTATGGGAAGACACTTGGCACACCCAGGAGGACACACAGAAGTGCTGTCTCAGACTCCCCTAACCTAGCCAGGGGACCCAGGAAAAGCCAGCTAGAGGGCCAAGGCTGGCAGAAAGAATTCTCCAGCCAAAGATTTGGGGAAATTCCAACCCAAGAAGGAACTCGAATAAGCTGCAAAGAGAAGGGGCGTTAAGAGGAGAAAGGAAGCCCAGGCTCCAGACTTCAGTCATCCCACAACTTTAGAAATGCATAGGGCCCCAACTCCCATAAAGGAGTATGGCCGTGTCAAGTGCCGGAGGAGACATGGGGACAGCAAAGCCTGCCTGGGTTACTCCTGTAGTCCATGGATTCTCCACTTCCTGTGGCTCTGACCCTTTGACCCTCTGGCCTTGGGTTTTGGTTTTCGGGGTCCATGTCACCGATGTTTGCTTGTCTTTTCCGTCCCCCATCTTACTTGATTGACGGGATAACTGAGAGGAAGGGAGAAGGGAGGCTTACTTACGCAGATGAGAAAAGTGAGACTCGGTGATGGGATGGGACTTGGGTGAGGCCACTGGACCAGTGAGCAATGGAGCTGACCTGAACGGGTATCGTGTGTTTCTGTCATTCCACGTTGGTTAGACCTGAAGCAACCCACGACTGTGCCTTCTTTAGTGGCTTATGGCTGAGCACACCTGGCAGTATATATGTTCACTCATTCATAGAGCAGAAAATGTGTGGTGATATTTAAAACAGGTGGTATATTATAGAGTGTAAAAAACGTATTTTAGAAAGGTGAAAAACTGAATATATGATTTTTTAAAAACCACAGGAGCTAACACTAATTGATAATTGAGAGCTGGGTAACAGGATTATTTTATTATGCATGTGTTTGAGGTTTTTCCATAAGAAATTATTAAACAGCCAGGGGCGATGGCACACACCTTTAATCCTAGCACTCTGGAGGCAGAGGCAGGGGGATTTCTGTGAGTTGGAGGCCAGCCTGGTCGACATAGCAAGTTCCAGGCCAGCCAGAGCTACATACGTGTTGGGGGGGTAGTATTAATCAAGACAGGGCCCCAAAAGTTGTGGAAGCCTTGTTTGGTCGTCTTGGAATCAGACCGTGCAAACAGGAGGCTGTTTAGGACATGCCTACTTCCCTAGGGTACCTTCACCTGAGCATGTGAGACAAAAACAACAAGGGCTTGGTTAACTCCATTTCTGAGATTTCCGCAATAGCACCATAGCTGGTCTAACCTCCTTCTGTAAGTGGTGGTGGCGTGTGGTCCAGACCGCGGAGTTCAGAGCTATACCTGCTCTGTGACCTGGTTCTGCCTCTCTCAGATTGTATCCTGGGAAGGAAGGCACTTACCTTCTGGGTGTCTCAGTTCCTCCTTGTGCTTCTTCACCAGCCGCTTTGAGAATCAAAAGACATACACAGACTGCGTGAACACATTCACTCACATGTACTGGCAGAACAGTACTCGAAGCTTGCAGTTGTGAGAACCGTTCCTCCTCTCCCTCGCTGCATCCCCCATTTCTACCTGTGACTCGATTTCCGAAAATGGCTGCATTGAATAGATGCCAGCCTCCTCCGGGCGAGTGTGATTCAGAAGGAGGGGAAATAGTTCTGGCTTATGTTACGTGCAGCAGGAAACAGAACGAGGTGGGAAAGTGGGATAATAGTTTAAGAAAACACATTTTAGTATGAGGTCAGCCACGAGTTGCTCCGTGACCCCTCACACATCACGTGCCTCCCCAGACCCACCTGTCATTTCTAATGAAGTGATTCAGAGCAGGTGGCCCTGAGGTGCCTTGCAGAGTTGCCTTTTTTGGCCGTGTCTTAGGTTCTTGGGAGTTTGAATTTCAAACACTGCCACCGGTTTTGAGCCTAATATCACAGGATCTCTTGGTATTGGGTCCTAACAGTGCTGTGTCACTATGTGCTCTGTATTAACCTTCAAATGACAAATCAGACGTTTTAAAAGAATAAATATGTCACATTGTCTACCACACATACACAAAGACAGGAATTCATAATAGAATGCCAACCCAAAATATGCACATCATGTAAGCCAATCTCCATTAAGGCAGTGGTATATAGCTGGCCGTATAAATGCCTGTCTACTTACACGTGCTTTATTATCCTCCACATCTAGTCATAACCAGGCAGATAAACCTGAGATACATAGTGGGTGCCAACCTACTTCCTAGATCCTTGTGTTGGGATTATCTAGAAGCTGTGATCATAGTTTTTAAAAAATGCACAGCTTTTATGAAAACATACATCTGTGTCTATGTAGGCATGGGCATGATATATAGATTACATAGACAATAATCATGGGCTATAAATGGTGATTATTTCAAGGTAGTGTCCTTTCAGGTGATCTTTTACTTTCTTCTTTCTTTCTTGTAGCTTTTGTTTTTGTTTTGTGGTGCTGAAAATTGAGCACCCAGAACCTTCTACACATTAGACAAGTGCTCTACTACTGAGCTCCATAGCCAACTCTGAGGGCCATGTATGGTTGAATTTATATGCATGTATATGGATATAGATATCCATATATATGGTTGTATCTTTTTTCATTTTACACTGAATATCTATTAAGGAAAAAAAAAACCTCTTCATGGCATAAAGAAGAGAATATTGAGGCTAAACATGGTGGTACATGCTTGCGTGCCAGCACTTGAGAGACTGAGATGAGGGAGTATGAGTTCAAAGCCAGCCCGGGGTATAGAGTGAATTGTCCAAGCAAGCAAGCAAGCAAGCAAGCAAGCAAGCAAGCAAACAAACAAACAAACAAAAAGAGTATATTAAGAGGTCAGGGAATGTGCCTAATTGGTAGAGCCTCGAATACACGAAGTTCGGGGTTTGATCCTGGCAGATGCTAATAGTGTCATTCCCTATGAGATTATGGGGGTCAATTACATTCAAACTACCACATATAGCTAGAACTGGTGGTATTCGATGTAGAAGCTGTGAAGTCTCTCTCCCTCACATACACACACACACACACACACACACACACACAGAGAGAGAGAGAGAGAGAGAGAGAGAGAGAGACAGAGACAGAGACAGAGACAGAGACAGAGACAGAGAGACAGAGAGAATACATGAAGTAAACAGACTTAGATATTGGTATAAGGATATAATTTTTTTGGTTTTTCATTGTTTTGGATTCTTGAGAGAGGATTTTTCTGTGTAAAAGCTCTGGAAGGATATAATTCTTGAAGGAAAAAAATTGCAAAGTGTCTGAGAACACCAACAGTCTCTTAGGGCAATGAACCTCTAACCCATGCTTTCAAATACAGTGTTTTAGGTATTTTGTCCAATGATTTCTTGGTCGTCTTCCTAAACTGACCACAACTAGGAGAGTCTCAAAAGAGCTGGGACAGCTGGTTTCCTGAGGACAATTCAGTAGCCTAACCCCCTACTTTCAGAGGCTAATTTTCTTTAGTTGTAACCAAGTTATTCAACAGATTGCATTTGTCTCCAGTGTTTGGACTTGCTGTAGACTGCGGTAACCTCCGACCTCAGGCTGCTTCTTTTCAATCTGCTCTTCCCAGGACTCATTTGGAAGCGTGACCCCCACAGACCACGACCCTGCCTGTGGCAGCGTAGGCCATCTGGGCAGCGGTTCCCAGAGCTGGGTTATCGGGAGAGAGCGGGGAGAGAGTGAGTGTTAAACAATAGCAGCGGAAGCTGGAGTGGGCTTCCTGCTGATAGGCCCCAGACAGCGCGTCTGGAGCAGGTGAGGGACCTGGGCACACTTCCTCCAGGCTGGCGCTGGTCTCCTTTGCTCTGAATCATTTTCTTCTTGAGAAGAAAGGGTCACAACTCAGCATAGCTCAGTTCCCACTGTTCTGGGGGAGTCCAGGGCTTTGGGGGAACTTTCACCCCTTATAGCTGCGGGTGAGAGTCCTGTTCCCTTCTACCACAGCCCTGAAGCTAGTCAAGCAACATCCTACCTGGGATTTCTCCTCTTCCTCCTCCTCTTCCCTCTCTTCCTTTTCTTCTTCCTTCCTCTCTCCTTCATCACGAGCTCGCCTCAGAGTCCCAAGTGCTGGGACTACAACTGTGTGCCACCTACCATGTCTGAGTCTGAGAATTAAAAAAAATTTACAAAGTTTATTATTTAAAAAAAACCTTGCAAATAAATGAAAACATCACATACCAAATTAACCAGACCCCAAATATATGCATCTTTATAAATTTATACATAGTGTCTTAGTTTGGGTTTCTATTGCTGTGAAGAGATGCCAGGACCACGGCGACTCTTATAAAGGAAATCATTTAATTGGGGTGGCTTGCTTACAGTTTCAGAGGTTCGGTCCATTATCATCATGGTAGGGAGCACGGCAGCATGCAGGCAGACGCGGTGCTGGAGTAGCTTAGAGTCCTACATCTTACAGGCAACAGGAAGTCAACTGAGTCACTAGGCAGTATCCTGAGCATAAGAAATCTCAAAGCTCACCCCACAGTGACACACTTCTCCAATAAGGCCATACCCACTCCAACAAAACCACATACCTTCTGATAGTGCCCTATGAGATTATGGGAGCCAATTCAAATACCACATATAGCTAGAATTGGTATTCAATATAGAAGCTGTGAAGTTTCACATTAAATTTTATACTTTTAGTGTTGAATATATTTTATGCATTCATCTACCACCAAAACAACTTATATCCTCTTTCATAACTCATATCCATTGCTTGCAGAATTTTTCTCAGAATTCTTTTTTTAATAGAGAAAAATTGTATTCATTAATCAGATTCTATGCAGCTAAACAGGGACTTTTTTCAAAATGAGAATATATGAAGGTAGAGTGCCATTTTATTTAAAATTGCAAATTAGACTCTTTAAAATAATGGATGAAAGTAGAAATCATCCAACCATCTATATTCTGGAGAAAGGGAGAACTGATAACTGCCGATGCACAAAGTTAGATACTCAGCGTGCCCATGATGCCTCTGGAGGCCTGGAGCTCCCTGGACAGCCAGTGGCTTCCAGTAGATGCTGGAAGGTTAGGTGTTCACTGCAGGAGCAGTTTTCTCATGCCTGTTCCCACTCCGGATTGCCAGGGAAATCTCCTCTATTTTCAGCTTCATGACAGAAAAGAGGATATCGATGGTGCAGAACATGGGACAGATCATCTCAGATTGCACAGTCAAGTTTTTTGAGATATGTGTGATTTTAGTTTCAAGCAGAATACTGTGACCAATAACTACACTGATGATGACGCAGGAGCAATTGCGGTAGGTACAGTTGTGGACACTATGTGGCTATGCTGTTTACAGGGTAGCCAATTACTAAAAATTCTTCATCAGGACCCGTATATATGTTGGGAAATAACATGATCTCAATCCTTAGAAAGAACCAGTGGTTAGTACACTGACTGCAGTCAAGGGGTTGACCAGTTGTCAGCACAAGTCCTGGTAAAGGAAAGAAACAGGAGTCCCCTCACCTCCAGAGAAGTCTTCATTTGCTCAGGTTGGAAATCAAATCCCACTGAGGAAACAGGAAACAGAAGAGAGGAAGCGACCTTTTCATGTATCTCAGAATTCTTAGTAAGGTCAGGTCCAGGCATTATTTTTACTTGCGTCCACTCACTTTAGAAAAAGAAAATTACGAAAATACTCACTTAGCACCTAATGTAATCGTAGTGGCAGATGAATATTTACCAAGTGTTCAGTTTGCTTTCTGTCACTATGATAAAAATCCCAGGAGCAAAAGCAACTTATAGATGACAGAGTCCATCATGGCGGCAAGCGACATGGCATCAGGGGAAGAAAACTGAGCGATCACACCTCAACAGCACAAGGGAAGCTGAGAGCCAACTGGAATGTAGGCAGAGTTTCTCTATGTAGACTGCCGATCAGCTCTGTCCTGCCAGCCGCGCCTCAAATCACCACACAGAGACTTAATATTAATTATAAATGCTCAGCTGATAGCTTAGGCTCGCTTTTAGCTAGCTCTTATAGCTTAAATTAACCCATTTCTATTAATCTATGTGCTGCCCCGAGGCTCGTTTACCTCATGTGCATACTTCCCATCCTGCTCACTCTGCATCTCATGGCGGTTCCTCCAACTCTGCCCTTCTTCTCCCCAGCATTCTCTCTGCCCCGAAAATCCTGCCTCACCATTGGCCAATCTACTTTTTCTTAACAATGAGAGCAACACCTCGTCACAGTGTATAGAAGGATTATTCCACAGTACTGGAACTCTCAAAGCCTACCCCCAGTGAGTTCCTCACTTCCTACTTCCCAAAATAGTACCACCAACAAGGGAACAAGTGATCAAATATCTGAGTCCACGGGGAACATTTCTCATTCAGATCACCACACTTAGTACTTACAGGGTGCCAGGGCTCAAGCTAAATGCTTTAAATGTGAGCTCATTTAATTTTCATGGTAGTTTTATGAGGGAAAAGAAATATTATCACCTCCATTTTATAGATGAGAGACTTGAGTAAGATTCACGTGATTTTCAAATGGCTCTATAGAATTAAAAAATCAAGGTCTATTGTTCCTTCGAGCCTATGTTCTCCAGAACCACAGATGAGTGCTTATGTCGGTGACCTTGACAGACATTGTCCCTGCCCGTAGGGACCTTCTATTGTAATAGGAAGGAAAGAAGAATGAATTCCATGTGTTTCCGGAACATGGCTGACCAACAAGAATGCAAGGCAATGTCAGTCAAAGCCAACAGGCAACCTCAGCTGCCTAGCTAGCTCATCTGTGTCTGCGAGACTGCACTCTAGATTATTTCAGGAATCTCGGTCTAGCCCAGCAATGTGAGCCTGCTTATCTAATCTGTGAATCATTGCTGCGAAGGTGCTGTGGGTATATGGTGGACTCAAGGCTTAACAGTAATTGGGGGCGGTATAGAAAGGCATGTAAATTCAATATGGAAAACGGCTCTTCTTGCCCATCAGATCATTTCATTCATCTTGCCCAACAATCTTGGAACTCCATCTGGCGAGGAGAGTGAGAGAGTCTTTTCTTTCCAAGATGTTTCTTCTGGCAAATAGTTGAGGATTCTAAACATGACCAGTGATCTCCTGGGCCTTTGTTTGAGAGGAAACAGAGTCCTTGAATAATGGCACAAACACCTCCATCCATCAGGTTCATTCCCAAAGCACCTTTACTTTCCAAGTCTTAGTGGGGAGGTTTGCAGGCTGGAGACAGCAGAAAGGGTCAATCTGGAGTCTTGGCCTTCTGGGATAGAAATGAACTTCAAAAAGCACATGATTATTCATATTTCAGTCTGTCTCCATGAAAGTCAAACATTTTATTTTTATTCTAAGTACTTTGGTAGATAAAGGACTCCCCGCCACCCTAATCTGTTCCTACAAAGATAGCAAAAGATCATGTAAAAATATACTCCAACTGACGGCAATTCTTCAAGGAAGGAAAATGGATTTAAAGCTTTATAAAGAGCCTGCTTCCAGAATAACAAATGTCAGATCACTCATCTGAAATTTATAATTGCCAGGTCAAAAATTTGAGGAAATTTTCCCAAGTGTTGTCCTAGCTGGCAATGCTTTCTTGCTGCTTTGATTTATTTAAACACACATTTACTGATCCTTTCCTGTCCAGTGTGATATGGAAAAGGAACTATGCCCAGACTCCAAAAGTGGCTCCAAAGCCCACTCATTAGCTGCTCAACCTGGAGTTCTTTCAACTGCCTGTTCGTCAATGTCTTTTTCTGTCAAATAAAGATCACACCTTACCAACAAGGGTCATTAACGGATCAACACAGTGATTTCACGGACTCAATAAATGGTGTTCCCATTCCCTGCCCAAGTTAGGAAGAAGTGAGAAGGGCAGGCAGAGGAGCCAGGCAGAAGGAGGCCAGTGTATTATATTACCTCGCTTACTGATGGGACTGAGTTCAAAGGCCTGGCTTGGGACACGCAGCAACATTGACTTTTTCTTCTCAGCCACCGTACAATGCTGCCTATGGCTGTGCTCTTGCCTAATGCCTAGTAAGGCAGAACTTGCTTCCTACAGACAGGCAGCTGCTGGGGGGAAAGAGCAGAAACCAGACTGAACCTCACTTGCCTGGTATTTTCGTAGGTCACAGTTTTTGTGGTCCCCCTCTTCCATAAAGTTATGTGAATTAGATGAATGTCATTAATACTATATTTAAAACATTTTCTTTGATTTAAAAGAATCTTTTCTACAGATTTTTAAATAAATTAAAACATTTTCTGTGCACTTTATAAAGCATCTGGGACTCTAGCTACTGTGCCTAATGGATAAATTGTCCCTTATGTTCAGTCTTGTTCCCAGCATTGCCAACTAGATAATCTTCTCTCCCTGTCCTGGGAAGCACTGAGTGACCCCACAGATGGAAGTAGGTGTTGCCCCAGATGGAGATATGAGTTCAGGGGACAGGATACTCCCCATTCTCCACCAAAGTAAAGTTCTGGAAAGTATTGTGTGATAATTGCCTAGATGGAATGAAACGCCGAGGTGAGCTAATTACAACCCAAAGCAAGAGGGAAATCAACTCAAAATTGAAGAGCAAGCCCCAAGCTGAATGAACGCCCAGAAGCAATTCCTTGAGGTCCTGATATTTCAACTCTGTCTTTCAGGATAAAAGATTTTTGCTAGATAAGGATCTGATCAAGGTAGAGCAGGGAGAACGGAAGGGTCATTCCAGACTCCTGGAAACACATAAGGCATCCTGGGAGCGGAGGAATTCAAAACCATCCACCTGTCCCAACTGGCCACCGTTGACTCCCTAAGTGCTCTATTGGCATTTCATATCAACGGTGGAAGGGAGGAAAGTCTTCACTGTTCAGTGCACACTATTCACTGAGCACTTTATAGACACATCATTTACTCTCTCCTCCAATAATTAGAAGTAGATATTGTTAACTTTACTTCTTCTAGATAAAGAAGTTGAGACCTTGAACTTTTCGATGACTTGCTAGAGAACCTCATGTGTATCAGCAGAGGCCAGCAGCCAGAACCCAGGCTCCCAACTGCCTTCCCAGAGCCCTGTTCACGCCTTCCTCGGAGACTTCAAAGGTTGTTCTGAAAGCTATACAAAAAGGAATTCTTACAATTGTATTTTAGGAAGGATGTTTTTCCAGAGATTCATTTCTGGCATTCCATTCCCCAGACTCTCTGGCTCCGGGATGCTTTTCTGTTCTTCACCTGCTCATTGTCTATTGAGGGCCTTCATCTGTTGGCGAAGCCCTTTCCTGACCTCTCAGCAGCATCAAGATTTCCGCTGTCCTGGGGACTTTACTTATCCCTCCCCAACAGGGGCTGTTCTAGGCTCCCAGCACTGAGAGGACTCTGCATGCTTGCCCCGAGACCATGTTGGGCTTGTAGGAGCTGACAGACACATGCCCAACGTGTAATGAGCACTTGTACACGGCTTACCATCTCACGTCCACTCTTTTATCTGCTCCACATTCCTTGGACATAGGCATTGTGAAAACTGCAGACAAGGACACGGTGACTCAGAAATGTCAAGTCATTTTCAGAAAATGACACAGGTCTGATTGGTGGTCTGAGGCAGGATTCTGTTCCCAATCTGACTGCAAACTGGCCCTGAACCATGGATGATCCTAGAGCCCCCAGCTTCTTTCCCATCAGGTGCCACTTGGGAGAAATGAGCTTTCTGCTTTTGCTCAATTCCTTGCAGCCTCTCAAACTATTTTTAATATTTGCATTCTCTGTTGTTCTGCAAGTAATGTCTTTTTTTCAGGAAAAGAAAAGAAAAGAATGTCTCAATATGGTCTAGAACTCCAGTCTACACAGCTCTCAGACTTAGGACCCTTCTGCCCTTGTCTCTCAAGAGCAGGGATGACAGGTGTGTGCCGCCATGCTGGGCTCCAAGTCATTCTTTTGCAGGCTTCCCCCCCCCCTTTCATCTAGCTTCATCCAGTCTTCTGTTCGTTCTCTTTCTCTCTCTCTCTCTCTCTCTCTCTCTCTCTCTCTCTCTCTCTCTCTCTCCCTCTCCCTCCCTCCTTCCCTCCCTCCCTCCTCTCTCAGTGGCCAAAGGGTAATGCTGGAAACTTGAATGTATAATTCTTGGCTGAGAAGGCCCCCTCAGGAGGCCAAGTCTTGAGGGACGATCCAGGGACTCTATCTCTTTAGCATTCCTTCATCCACACCAACATGCCGTCCTCATCCTGGGTCCCTTCCCTTTTGATATTAGGTTGAGTGTCACCTGCGATATATGATACCACCTAGCTTTGCCTTGAATTCCATCTCTGTGGCTAGACAGTGGGCTGAGTTTGGGCAGGTGCTCCAAACTCTCTGCTTCTGTTGGTTAATTCTCTCAGTATCAGCCTTGTAGGGTTGTGTTGAGGAGAAAATACATGCTCACAGCACTCAAACAGTGCCTAGTGGAGAATACACATGCCATAAATATCAGTGATTTTTATTGTTGCTCTTTCCCAGGGCTGGGCCAAGGGAATGCTCTCCCCTGGGAACTTAGATCTTGAGCAGAGTGTCTAGAAGACAGGAGTCCATCTGAGCAGATTTATTTGGCCCTGCAGAAATGGTCCAGTGGTTTCTGCTCACTGATCCAGGGCAGCCCTTCTTCCTGGTCCTTCCTGAATCTGGAGTCTTAGCTATTTTTTAAAATCTGTACCCCACTTTTTACAAACTTCACTACCTCCTTTCTGCTCTCTCCCTTGCCCCCCATCTTCCTTTTTCTTTTTCAGAGTAAAGTAGTCAGCGTTGGTTTCTGATACTTGCTGCCAAGGAACACCCCCTGAAAGTGGCCCCTCAGCTTCAGGTTAAGTACTTCATAAAACAGCCTCCTTTTGTGAATTCATAGACTCTGGTTCCCAGAAAGTCCTTCCTCATATTCGGCCCAGATACCTACACAGGACCCTGGAACCCAGAGTGTTTGGGCCTGGCACCTGGCTCCATCATTTACTTGCCTTGTGCCTGAGACAAGCTGTTTAGCCATAGTGCCTCGGTTTCCCCATCTGTCAGTTACGATAGTAATAGTAACTAATTCGTGGGAGCTGTGGGAAACTGAATGCCAGAATCCTCTCGGTGCTCTTTGAATGGTGTTGGAGAAGAGTGGGCAGGGTGCCAGCTCTCTCCCTCCTGTTCATTCAGATCCTGGTACCATCCTTTGGAGCCGCTCAGAAGAAATCAAACTAGCCTTTTAAAAGCCAAGATGCCAAGTTCATGTCATTCCTGCAGGATGTCCCCACTGTGCTCCGCTTCTCCTCCACCCACCTGCAGACCTCTTCCCTGTCAGGCCAATCTCTTTGCAGTCTCCATTGACCAAACTGGAAAGATCTAAGTTTTCAAAGTCATCATCTTCCTGCCTCATTTTACCCACACTAAAACTCCAGCATTTTTTTTAGGCCTTGTCTTAAAGTATACCCACTTCCTCCCTGGGAGAATCTATGGGCAACCCTGTACCCTACCTATCAGAGAGTGGAGACCAGAGTCAGGAGGCACCTGAAGTCAGGATGCACCTAAGACAACACCCGGTCCCCAGGCCCACCCTGACCAGCGCCACAGCTGACAAGTTACTTTCTGCTCTTCACTTGTTCTTCCCCAGATGTGGCATGGCTCTGTGCTGGGCTGTTTCTGGTTGTTGGTATGCCACCAACAAGCCTGAAGTTGGTCCCCAAGGCGTGGAGAGCAATAGCCTCATGGGCGATAACCCCACTTACTTGGCACCTAGTGGTTAGAACACATTAGTTAATTCCAGCATCGTCACAGACCTGTCACAGACAGAAGAGTCCCCTTCCCCCAAAGCAAAAGGGCACTGTTCTTACAAATGGGGACATTGAAACTTGGAGCTAAGGAACTTGCCCAAAATCACGCAGGCACCTAATGACACAGCTTGCCTTTTTGTCCCCGGTTCTTAGTTATACACTTTGTTCTGAGGCTCAGGGCCTTCAACACTGTTTGGGAAGTGGCCCCCTTACAGCAGTCACTGATACCCCAAGGGGCACATAGACTTTTTATTCATAAGCTGGGGAACATTGGATGTAGAGTCACAGCTTAATACTCGGTAAGGCCTCAGGTTTGTCCCGGCAAGGAAGAGAACGGACGGGAGAAACAGAGGAGCCTTGTTTCAGGGCAGGGCAGGTTGCATCATTTATCTGTCTTCCAGGGCAGAGTCTAACCAAAGGCATTCTTCTTAGGATCTTTTGTCTTGACTACGTTTCTATTGCTGTGAAATAACATCACGGCCAGGAATGTCATATCACCGGAATGCTGGGGAGGAAAGGGTTGGTTTGACTTACAGGTCCTAGTCACAGTCCATCATAAAGGGAAGTCAGGGAAGGACTCAAGGCAGGAACTGAAGCACAGGCTGTGGGGGATGCTGCTCACTGGCTTGCTCCCATGGCTAGCTCATCCTGCTTTCTTACACAAGCCAGGACCACCTGCCCGGGGGTGGCACCATCCACAATGGGCTGGGCCCTCCCATTATCAATCATTAATCAAGAGAATGCTCCCAAAGACTTGTCTACAGGCCAATCTTATGGAGACAATTCCTTAATTGATAGCTTGTGTCAAGTTGATAAAACCAACCAACCAACCAATCAACCAACCAACCAACCAACCAACCAACCAATTAACAAAAACCAACCAGAACATCTTTCCAGAGATTGTAAGAAAAACAAACTTTTGACTTTGCCATTAGTGAGGCATGCAACTGGCGGAGAGCAGCCATCATGGTGTGCAGCTGTGGGAGAGGGAGCACTGTGGGCCGAGTTGGGCTGTGTGTGCTCGGGAGCATTGTATATCACGATGGTGACTTTGTGGACTCCAGAGCAGCTTGTGAGCTGGTTGGAGATTAGCAGTGGAGGAAATGGAAGCACTGAATTCATCTAGGTGATGAAGGACTTTGAGGATATCCAGAGGAAGCGTTAAAGAACCAACCAGGAGCTGAAGAAATTCAAAAATCAGTCGATGAAAGCAGAGACTGGGTAGAGCGCTCCGGGTGTTAAGCTGAAACATGCATGCAATCAAGTGGATGCAGAGCTCAGAGGGAGACAGCAAGCCGAGGCTGAGTGGGCAAGGCTGGAACAACAGATTCAGCTGACTCGAGATACACTCGTGTGTGACACATCTGGCAGCTTTCAGAGAAGCCGGGAACAAAATTTAGCTCTGGATTTTCTCAACCGGGGCCAAGCATCCATTGGCAATTCTGGGAACAATAGACTGTCAACCATTGATGAATCTGCTTTCATTTTCATCAGACACCAGCTTTGACAAGATTGATGAATCACTGGGTGAGGATGCTTCTTTGGTGAAGAATTTCAAAATGAAGAAATGAGAAAAGAGGCACTCCAGCAGCTGACAGTTCACTGATGGCCCTCTGGGCCTGCAAAAAAAAAAACCCTGTTTGATTGACTCTGTGGTAGAGCAGGTCAATGAATCCATAGTTACAAAAACTACAGTGACCGTTCCCAGCGATGGCAGGTCCACTGAAGCCTTGTCCACTATCGAGACACTGGTGTCCTGGACCAGGAGTTGAACGAAATCAGGTCCTTTACGACCTGTAAACAGGGACTCCACTCTGAACAGCAGGCCACTGGAGCCCAAAACTGAGACAGACGATTCAGGCACACCTCAGAACAACAGAGGCATACGCCTGTGCGACTTTGTTCCAAAGACAGTTATTAAGCCCGAATCTTGTGTCCTATGTGGAAGGCAGATAAAGTTTGGCAAGCTGTCTCTAAAATGTCAAGATGGTCATTTGGTCTTTCAAGAAGGTCAGACTGATGTCCTCTTCCCTGGTGGGAACACTTGTCAAGACTGGAGAGGAAATGTTGGTGGACTTCGTGTCCCAGAGCAAACAGGTGTGTTTCCTGCAGTCAGTAAATGCTGGGGACACTAGGCAGAAATGGTTTCACTTGAGGTATAAAGCAGGGGAAAAAATTGTCTTGTTGACCTACGTTGGTGGCAGACTTACTTTTGTTCCCAAATCTGGGAGGGCACTTGGAGAGATTGTACAATCTTTGTGACAAGGAGCTTGACAAGTTGGGATTCAGGAGAGGCCCCAGGCCCCAGTGAGCTCACTTTAGTTTGGTATCCATCATGTTGAGTTTCCGTTGCCATGCTGGGTGTACATATTCTCTTGTCCCACCATGGTGAACTGATTCCAGGATTCCAGGGGCAGGAAAAGCAGGTTCTCCAATACCTTGAGCTGACACTTGATGTCCTGGAACATTGTCACTGGGTCTGGATTAGGCACAGAATGGGCAACTGTTGCAGGGCCAAAGACTTGAGCTGGACTGGCAATATTCATCCTAGCGTTTGGACTCTGAGTCACTGTCTGCAAGTGAATCATGAGGAAGGCTAGTTGGTCCCTGTTGGGCCCGGGCAGTTCACTGACAGCCTGGTACATGACCCTATGCTGCTGTCTTCATCTGTTATTTCTGCTGCCGCCATGAAGACTTTGCTTAGCCAAAAGGTCAGAAGGGGTTCTTTGAGGTTTCGAAGGAAGTCTTTCAGGAGGCTACAGATGGCATGGATATCATCCACTTCAGACCTCTCAGCCCAGTTTCTTTCACACAGCTGGCAAGAGTAGCAGGGATCACTGAGAAGTCTGGGACACAAAGTCCACCAACATCCCCTCTCCAATCTTGACAAGTGTTCCCACCAGGGGAGAAATGCAGGGAAGAGGACATTAGTCCAACCTTCTTAAAAGACCAAACAACTATTTTCACACTTTAGAGACAGTTCGCCAAACTTTATCTGCCTTCCACATGGAACACAAGAACCAGGCTGTCCAAGTAGGAGAAATGGAGCTATGATGCAGTCCCGAGCTCTAGCAGTGGTGCTGAGGTGGTGGTATACTGGGTGTGATCCAGGATAGGCCAGTAGCCAGGCAGGAAGTATAGGCGGGACAAAGAGAAGAGAATTGGGGAAAGTGGAAGCCTGGGTCGGAGAGACCTGGCAGCCGCCGCCATGACAAGCGAGATGTAAGGTACCAGTAAGCCATGAGCCACGTGGCAACTTATAGAGTAATAGAAATGGGTTAATTTAATATAGAAGAAGTAGATAACAAGAAGCCTGCCACGGCCATACAGTTTATAAGTAATATAAGTGTTTGAATGATTATTTTATATGTTGGTTGTGGGACTGTGGGGACTTGGTGGGACCTGGAGAGAAGCTCTCCAGCTACACTGCCATGCTATTTGTTTTGAGGTTAAGTGCATACATGTTGAAACCAGACTGCCTGGATTCAAATCCCAGCTATACTATTGACCAGCTGTGTACCCTTGGACAAGGTTTCTATTCCCAGTTTCCTGCTATGTAAAATAGGGCTGTGAATATCTACTGCACAAGGTTTTGAAAGGGTTAAATCAATTAGCATGTGTCAAGAGCTTTGGCACTGCCCAGCACATAGCCATTATTATTACGATCATTATCTGTTTGCTATTAACATCCGTGGTCTTCACCTGATTGGGTTCATCTGCATATCAACCACCATGGTTAGGCCAATCGTAATCCACAGTCAATAAGCTGGATCTGGAGGTGTATGAGAGTCCCCACAGCCCCTTGTGTATATACTGGGTGAGCAGATGCAGGCACATGGCTCTTGATTTCTGGTCTACATTCCCCTGGGCTCACAGCTCTGCACTGATGTCTTTACTGTCCCCGCAGCATGAACTGTTCAGTCCCCACCATCCAGACAAAAGACATGACAGTGTTCTTGTAGACATCTTGGTGATTTAAACTAAGACAGATTTCTTACTCTAACTAGTTATCCAGCTAGTTTTATGGGATGCTCACTGGTGATATCATCTCTTGTCTTGTGAGAAATCTAAGCAGAATGCTGAAGACACCTTGAGGTGTGGGGCTTCTAGTTCAGATGCCATGTCTGAGCTGGTAGTGTGTCTGCTTCACAGAACAATACCAAATTCAGTGGGCATTTAAAATGAAGGGCTGGCTAAACAATCAACATAGAAGGCAACAGATCAACAATTTAGGTTGGGCCTAGTGGCCCAAGCCTATAATTCTGGCTCCTTGGAGTCAGGAGGATCACAAGTTTGAGGCCTACCTGGGCTACAAAATAAGTTTAAGGCAAGATTGGGCAACTTAATGAAATCCCGTCTCAAAGTAAAGAGGTGTTTGTTTGTTTGTTTGTTTGTTTGTTTGTTTGTTTGTTTTAAGGGTTTGGCACTTGGTGGAGTTCAGTGCTTAGAGGTAGAGCACTTGCCTAGCACATGTAAGTCCCCGGGTTCAACCGTCGGTACCCAAACAAGCAAACAATGGATCAGCTGTGTGCCCTCAGACAATGTTTCCTGCCTGGGCTACAAAATAAGTTCAAGACCAGATTGGGCAACTTGATAAAAGCTAAGTGGGCTTTAATACACCTTGTATACACCCCAGGGAGATGGTCAGAGTGGTTGGTTGACTCCACCCGAGTTTTCTTGGCTGACATCTGATTGAAACATGGCGGAAATCTTGGCTCTTTTGTGTCCTTCCCCCTCTGTGTATCCTCATGGACTTAATTCTGTGCCACAATCTGGACTAAAAGTAACCTGAAAAT
Source organism: Peromyscus melanophrys (assembly GCA_902168415.1). Taxonomy (NCBI): domain Eukaryota; kingdom Metazoa; phylum Chordata; class Mammalia; order Rodentia; family Cricetidae; genus Peromyscus; species Peromyscus melanophrys. Next base: position 469 of record CABHPR010150547.1, on the reverse strand, counting down.
GTCCTTTGTGCTCCCCTAGAACAAGAGCAAATGCAGTTGGGTATCTATGACGAACCTGCACTTTTCCCCAAGATTTGGCTTGGCATCGAGATGCCTAATAACTTAGAATCACAGACACATGGCTGTTAGGACTGCAAAGAGCAGCCAGTGAAATGGAACCCAAACTCCCCCTTTTACCAAGATGGAAACTAGAGGCCAAGGAGTGACTGTCAAGGTCGCTTGACTATGTGTCAATTAGACCCTGAGTCTTGGTCTCCAGAGTTCCTCATTCATGCATTTTCTTCTGGCCTCCCACTGCCCCACCAACCATGGTCTCTCACACATGGCCTTGCCATCACGTGAAGAGCTGGTTCTTGAGCCCCAGGGTATTGTGGGAGTTCACAGAAACCTGGGCAGGACTGGAGGCTTGTGGCACAGTGAGAGCCGTTCTGGGCAGCAGGCTCAGTGGCAGTGGTGGGCTTTGCAAACC
>CABHPR010150546.1:532-32596 GCA_902168415.1 Peromyscus melanophrys | reverse complement strand
AGCAAGGCCATGCAGGTGACTGTAAACCCAGCACTGAGCAAGGCCATGCAGGTGACTGTAACCTCAGCACCGAGCAAGGCAGAGACAAGGGAAGTATTGGGGCTGACTGATTTCCAGCATCGCTCCAGGCATAGGAGAGATTCTTTCTCAAGGAATAAGATGGGGAGTGAGTGATAGAGGAGGCCAAGCCATGTGAGAATGTGCATAGAAGCACTCTGTGTGCATAGGCACAGGCAAATACATATGTGTGTATATACCACACACATACCATATCATACAGAGAAGAGTAAACAGGCTCCTAAGACTGCTTAGGACCATAGTACATCTATATCCTTCATCCTAGTCAAATTATGAAGAGAAAACTGTCCGGAATTTGGCTGAAATATGACATGCCCTTTGATGTGACTGGAAGGTTTGCGGTGTCAATTTAATATTGAGTGATGGACACAGAGGAAATGGGAGGGGGAACAGACCCTTGAGAGACAACGTCACATCTGCCGGATATCATAGAAAGACCTTGTTTCCATGATTAGGGTACATCCACCTGCTGCACTTACACATCTTAGGACTGAGGAGATGTATCTGTTCAGAAGGTGGGGACATCTGCTGTCTGTCACCTAATTAGGAGATCTTTTTTTAGCAGTAGGCAGTAGTAATACAGTAAGCCAAACCTCATATTATCATGATGCATTAAAACTAGATTAATCAAAGCTATAAAATCAAAGTAACAGTAAATGCTTATGTAGCACATTAGGTAATATTTACTCCAATATTAGACTGAAGCAATCATTTCACAATTATAGCATATTTCATGATACCTGTTCCAAGAAGGAAGAAACAAGACTCAACATTCATGCAAGATGCCAATAGCAAGTCATTAGGGGCTGAGATGCACAACATCTTCTTATTCGAATTGCTTGACCCAACTGGTCCTGCTGTTTCTTTTGCGCACGCCGGCTTTTACTCAGCTAGGATGGTCGATGGGAGAAATGCTCTTTCCTTCCATTGTTATTGTTGGAGTCCTGTCTTGCCCTTCACTTCCTTTTCTGATGTGTGTGGCTTCATGACCTGCTGGTGGAAGCCTCTGTATCCCACATGCTGTGTGGAGAGGAAAGGTGATGGACAGATCATCCTAGAGTGAAGCAACCCTCTGGTGCCCCTGCCATCCTGTGGCCTGCCAGGCTGGCCATCCTGTCATCCTGGTGGCTTTTAGAATGGCCTCGTGCTCCGACACCTGGAGAGGTGCATCCCGGCAGTGGGGATGTTATGGGGGCATTTGTGTCTCGCGGTGAGATGGATTCTGGGGTAGGTGAAGAGCAGACGTGATGAGAGGCAGGTGGGTGGTGTACGAGGGAACCTGAAATTCAAAGGCTGGATGCATTCTGAGTTTGGACTATATATAACTCAAATTATAGTCGTGCTACAAATAGCAAGCAGAAAAGAAGTCGGGGGACACACAGCTTCCATGTAAACAGCTGGGTGGTAAGACAGACACCGAGGCACATGCCTGCAATCCTAACATTTGGGAAGCTGACACCTGAAGATGCTGGAGACAGGAGGACCCAGAGAGGCCTTATAGGCCAGCAAGTCTAGCTGAGATAAAGCTGGACGTGATAGAAGAAAACACCCAACACCAACCTCTAGTGTCCAAAGACGCCCCGCCCCCGACCCCGACCCCGCCCCTGCCCCCACCACTCACCAATTCAAGAGCGGTGCTTAGGTGAGCAAATGGAAGATGGGATTTGTGAAATGGACACAACAGGACAGAGTGATCTAGAAAGGGGCATCCTCCTGTCCTTTGAGAGGACCTGAGCATTAAGGACACCGGTCAGCACTTAATACCAGCCACTGGCCGGGCCATTACCATTGGTCCTCAGTTCCTCAGCAGCTTGGATGAGTCCTTAGCACTTGGTTAGTTGGGGCTACACCCAGTCTTGAATTTTGAAGGAGATGACCCCAGCAGCTGGCGACAGATGCTTTGGAAGCGGCAGCAGGAAACATCCCCAAGGAAAGCAGGGCAGCCCAAGTCTCCCCACAGGCTTCCCACAGGCTCCCCACAGCAGCACCTTGCCTGTGTCCTTCCCGCCTGTCTTTATTTTCCCGAATTGGACTCTCTGGGGGCTTCCTGTTGAGTCTGAGGCTCTGCCTATCTGTCCAGTAAATTCCTTTCCTGAGTAGGTGAGCCAGAGTCCATCCCGGTTGTTTGTAACCCTAAAAAACCTTGACTGGTGGAAAAAGTCAAAAGAACAAAGGCGCTCTCAGAAACTGCTGCCCAGAGGAAAACGAAGAAGGGAATTTTCTTCAGGATAGGTTTTGGGAAGGACGGGGTTTCTGGGTGAACTAAATACCCCTGTCAGAAAATCAGTTTTAAGCAAACTGGAGAGGGATTGTACTTGGTTTTGAAACATAGGAGAATGTTGTCTAAACCCGAAATACTGGTTTGGGCTTTGACTGGAGCCCAGTGGGGACCTTGCCTGCCTGGAACGTGCTGGGGCCTGGAGCTTTGGGGAGCTAGCACTGGGTTTGAAAGGCTGCTGCCAGGAGTCTGGGCGTCAGTGCAGACTCAAAACACTTGTGTGGGGACCTAGGAAAGATCAAGGTCACTTTAAGGACCTCATCTTGGGACAAAGTGTAAGCTCTCTGCCGGTCCTTAGGTTCTCTGTGCATTATCCTGCTGCTCCTAATTGCTCGGTTTGCCAGATAAAAACAGAGTCAATTGGAGCAGCAAGAGCCGAGGCAGGAGGAAGTGGGTTTGTCTGGAGGCCACGCTGTGGGTGGAGGGGCTCCTGCTGCTCTTCTTCACCTTTGTCAGGTTTTTTTCTTATTTTTATTTTTATTTGATCTTCTTAGATTTCTTTATTTTTACTTTATGGACTAAGCCACCCCCAGCCCGGGACATCTGCTTTGTTTTGTTTTTAGTAAAGCGTTTTACCTCAGTTCTAACTGTAATGCCGACTATGGTCTGTGTCTGAAACTATAAACAGAACTGTTGATTTTACTAATTTTCTTCCTGGACTTCATGTGCTCCTCCCCACAGAAATCTTTTCAGCACCTGCTTCCCCTGCGGCACCACGCACCTTGAAGGATATCTGCTTTCTTCTGCTGGTGCACGCTCACACGCTCGCACGCAGACACCATGCTTTCGGCTTGACCCAATGGCTCATTGTTTTATTGTAGTCAAGCAATTTCAGTTTATTGTATTTGAATGTGTGTGTGTGTGTGTGTGTGTGTGTGTGTGTGTGTGTGTGTATACACATGCTGTGGTGCAAATGTAGAGGTCAGAGCGTGTGCCAATTTTGTGGCATCAGTTCTCTTCTTGGAGCTTTCCATGGGTTCCAGAGATTGAGCCCAGTCTTACATAGTAACTGCCTTTACCTGCTCAGCCACCTTGGTGGCCTTCCAGCTGCCTGATTTAAGCTAACATAGACTGTGAGCTGCCAGGAAGATGGAAAAAAAAATCTGGTTTTTATGTCTCTACCAACTCTTCCTCATCGCATAGTGTTTTCGCCTTTACTTCTTCAGCATCCATAATAATCAAAAAGGAAAGAGGTGCCAATGTGCTGAACATCCATCTTCATATGAATCCGGCAGAGGCCCTCTGGCCCACGCGTCCGAAGGACATGCTGCCTGATGTTGCCAGCAGTTCCTCTCAGAGAGGCCTCCACATCCTTGGAGACAGAGCTCTGACACTGTGTCTCTTCAGTATGGTCCAGGGGTTGCTAGGAATCTCCCTGTAAGCTGATCCTGGCCAATTGGGGGCATTGTGTTTTTGGTACGAGTTGATATATACACAGGTGTTATCGCTTCATTAGTGCTGGCCCCTTTGTGAGGCCTTCCTGACTAGCAGGAGTGGATAGGATGCTTGCAGAGTGAAAAGGGACAGTAACAACAGCTACCCCGAATACCTATAAGTGTACCCCCCAGACAGCACCAGTTGCTGGAGTGTTTTCTCCTTGAGCACTTTTCAAATCCTCGGAAATCAATTCTTCCTAGAGTTGAAGAAAGAATCTTTCATGAAACAATTTTCTTAGTCTCTTTTGTAAACTGCACCCTGAGCGGACTTCAGGACGTCTACGAGACAGGGGTTAGGACCTTTCTGTCTCCTTCTCCCTCACAGGCTTATCCTTCTGTCTGTGCAGTCTGTAGACATGCATAAGTATTTTTTTTTTTCAATTTGGTTGTGTATGTGTGTGTGGAGGGGGTGGAATTCATGTGCAAATGTTTAATCATAAAGCTTTTCTTCCTTTTAGTCTAGAAATACCTCCCTTGCTTCTTTATACTATTGTGAGCATCGCTACAAAGCTCTAGAACACAAATATTTTAAAGTTCTCTGTGGTGCAGTAGCCATGCATGGACACTCACATTAGCACAGCTTGGGAAAAGGAGTCCTGCCCAGCTTTGCAGCCTTCCCGTGGTTCCCCAAATGCCACAGCATTATACCTGTGCCAGCCCAATGAATGACGGAGGCGAAGTTATATTTCCTTCGCTTCCTTCTGCCCTTCCTCCTTTCTTCCCTCTTCCCTGCTTCTTTTCCTTAGTAAGTCTTTTATTTTAAGATGCAGTTGGAAAAGACAATATCTTCGTGAACACTTCTCCCTATGGCTGCCGTATGACCTGGTGTGATGCTGGTTCAGCATTAATGTGCTTTGGGCTCTGGCCTGTGAGCCGGCCTGTTCCAGATCTCGAATGTAAGATACTTATCACCGACATGCTGTGTGTTCTTTAAAAGTAAAGCTATATCAAAGATACTTACATTTAATGAGATGATTGCACCTGTCTGTCATTGCAATTAAAACATTTATGAGCTCCTCAAACACCTTTCGGAGTGCTCCTGGATGTATTGCTCTTGGTATGAAATCCTATCCATCACAGCGCTCTGCAAATAATTGTATTAAGAAAGCATGGTGAAGTATGTTGGCACCTTAAGTAAAATATCAATTGCCAGGTAAGTTTGGGGTGAACCCTAGGCCACCTGTCATAGTACAGCTATGACTAATTGGGTGGTTTAAGCTAATTACTCTTCCCACAAGCCGAGTACTGAGAAGTTAGGGATGGTGGTCGTCTAGGTGGGAACTTACACACCTGCCGAACGGTGCCTCAGTGCTCTCACAGGCTTCCCATGTGTGATTGGCAGAGTGAAAGGGCTGCCTTGTTATGAGAGGCTGTGCAACCACTGTGCTTGTGTGGAGTATACTGAACCATCCAGTACTGATGTACGTCACCGAGGAGGTGGCTGTGTGCCAACCAAAAGGATGCACATGTCTGCCCTGGAATAGATCCGTGGAGGCCAAGTGTCCCTCACACGATGAAGCCTCTCTTTCTCAGTATCCTCTGACATGGACCAGGAGGAGTCTGGACTTCTGAGGTTGTTTGCCTGCCTCTATAAAATGAAGGAGTTTAAGTCAGTTGGTGGCTGCCCCTCTGTTCAGATGTCCACACGGCTTTTGACATCAGGTGGTGGTGGTGTCAAGGCCAGCCCTTCTGTGAACTACCCCTGTTAGGGCTTTGGGCTCCAGTTGATCTCCCTCAAAGGAGATAGGTGTGGACACCTTCTGGTTGTTCTGTGGTTCCTGGTGGTCCACACTTGGAATCTGTGCGGTAGACTCTTCCAAAAGAGACTGATGGGATTTGAAGACCAGAGTGAATTTGTGATGAGTTTAATTCTAGGATTTTTGTCTGTGTAGAAAGAATTGATTTCCTGGATATTGGACATGGGTCGCATAGCAACAGTATTGCTCAGATATTTTAGTTTTTCAAAAAGAATCCACATTGACTACTTGAAGCAGAGTAAAAGTTTTATTAAAGGACATAATGTGTAAAGAATTTAAAAGGTAAAATGGGCGGTCCCATAGACTATTTGGAGGCCCTGATGGGAGATCCTGATTTCTATCATAATGAGTTGTACCTTGGAGGTTTCTTTGCTGCTGCTGCTCTGGGCACCCAGGCAGAGGCTCAGGACCTGGTGTTGCGTGGCAGTAGCTAGGCTACTTCTGCCCTTATAGAGTTGTGTGTCTGGCTGGAGAGATGGTTGAGTAGGAGGAACCACATTTAAACACCAGAACTCATGTTACAAAGAGCCAAGCCTGGTGGTGCATGCTTGTTAACCCGTTCCTAGGAGGCAGGGACAGGAGGAATCTGGGGCTTGCGGCCACCCAACCCAGTCTACTTAGCTACCTCTAGGCCAGTGAGAGAGACCTTGTCTCAAAAAAGAAGGTAGATAGTACCCAAGCTTGTCCTCTGGTTTCCATGTACATATACATATGTGTATGTGCACCACAACATACACACATCTGTGAACTCATACGTGCGAGAACATACACAAGGATTGTGTGTCTGATCATTGTGGCTATCGCATGAAGGAGTCTCCACCATTTACTGCTGCTCTTTCAGAATCCGCGTCTTATGGGGCCCCATCAGATTGGTGGGACCCATCTTATCTGCCTGTACTTAGTTGCAAGAGTATCTTTGGTTTTACATTTTGTAGCAAGGCCGCAAGGATGCAGAAGATTACTAAATATGTAATGTCCCAAAGACATGGGGCAGTTATAAAATTTAAGGTGCAGCATGGGACTCTCAGTTTGGGAAACTCTAGGAGGAGTGGCGTGCAAGGCCAGACAGAGTTAAGGAGACATGGGGCAAGTCTCCTGGGTACAGTCATGATTCCCATGAATCCCATGGCTCCCAGGGGGTGTCCCATTTACTGTACTCTTGGGGCATATGTCTCACTTACTGGTCTCTCCTGGGGCCTTATCAGCTGCCACGTGGTGTCTCAGCTCTCCTTCCCAGAAGCTTGCTCAAGCTGGCTGAAAAGAGGGGAAGACTCTGTTCATTTCCACATTCAGTGGACACATCGTGAATGCTAACGGGTGGCCGAAGTCCATTATTATCATTATTCTTATTTGATGCTTTTGTATATAAATATGCCTAAGGTTTCAAAGACTCACTGATGTATTTAGCTGATGCTTAGGTTGCTATAATGTCCTAGTGTGTTCATTTCTCAGATTAGTCTGGGAAAGAAAAATGAAGTAATGATAGCTGCTTCAAGAAGCCCTGATAACAGATTCTGGCTGATGGAGCAGATATTCTGCAGCTTGATAAACTCATGGAACTGTGGGGCTTTTGTTACCACCGGTTGAGAAATGGCGATAGCCATGGACTAGTTTCAAAGGGTAGCAGTAAATAATGCATGTGGCTCTAGGAGAGGAGCCTCAAGGAGAGCATGTGGCTCTAGGAGAGCATGTGGCTCTAGGAAAGGATAAACAGGGAAGGGATGGGGTGATGAGCTTCCTCAGAGCCATGGAACTTCAAATTTGGGAAGGGCTTCAGAGGCTAAGGTCCTAGCATTTGTCCAGAGAAGAAAAACACAGTGGTGATAGCAATGAATAATTATTTAATAGCTGCTGCCTTGTTGTGCATGCTCCTGTGTGTGTGTGTGTGTGTGTGTGTGTGTGTGTGTGTGTGTGTGTGTACATATTTGTGTATGTGTACATGCATGTGGAAGACAGGGCAATGTCAGGTGTCTGCCCCGACTATTCTCCATCTTAGTTCTTTCTTTTGGGCTTTTTGTTTATTTTGTTTTGTTTTGAGATAGGGTTTCTCTGTGTAGCCCTGGCTGTCCTGGAACTCACTCTGTAGAGTTCCAGGCTGGCCTTGAACTCACAGAGATCCACCTGCCTCTGACTCCCAAGTGCTGGGACTAAAGGGCGCACCACCTCGCCCAGCTCCGTCTTAGGTTTTGAGACACAGTCTCTCACTGAACCTGGAACTCACTGACTGCCGAGTCTGGCTGGCCAGCTAGTCACAGTAATCCTCCCATCTTCCCCTTCCCAGTGCTGGGATGGCAGGCATGCAGTACTATACCTGGATATTTTCATGGGAGCTGGGGACCTGAACTCAGGTCCTTGTGGTATGAAGCAAATATTTATGAGGCAAGACTGAGCCATCTTGCCAGGCTTAATAATTGCTACCTTAAGAAAAAAATTTATTTGAAAAAAAAATGTGTGTGTGTGTGTGTGTGTGTGTGTGTTCATGTGCCCCGGGAAGCCAGAGGAGTCTCTTGGAGCTGGAGTTAACCACCCAGTGGGGGAACCAAACTCAACTTCTCTGGAAGAGCAGTTTATGCTCTTAACTGCTGAGCTACCTCTCCCGTCCATAGCTGCTGCCTCTGAGGAGTCCTGATTCCGTGTTCCCGTCCTTCTCTCAGTCTTCACAGAGACCTGTAAAAAGGGTTTGTTTCCCCTTTTCCAGATGAATAGACCGAGGCCTAGAGATTCTAGGAAGCTAGCTGTTAGCCCACAGCCTGCCCTAGGGACAGCTGAGCTTGGTTTCTGGATTCGTCCTTAAGCAGAGCTTCAGGAGTAGTGGCTGACATCACGCCTCTCTTGGGGTAGTTTTGCCCCTTTTAGCTAACTGTTTTGAGAACTCCTTTGCTCTCCCCACACAGAGGGCCACGGCTAGGGCTAGTTTTTCAGGCCAGCTGCTCCACCTTCATGAATCTTAACCCATGTTACCATCCCAGTCCCTCACCAATCTCAGTTTGATCTCAGGCTGTGTGTGTTTTTAGTTCGTCTTTGCGTGGTGATGAACTAAGTAGGAAGCAGTGTGGTAATTTTAGTTAAGACCTGTGCCTCACGGACGTTTACAGTGTGAAAGAACTAAACATTGGAGGAACAGTAACTCTATGGCAGAACTACTGAGTACAGAGAGAACCAGAGGGCACTGGCTTAAGACCAGAGCGCCTTAGGTTATGGGTACTGGGTAGTGCTTCAGTCTCAGGGTGTCATGTGCATCAGGCCCCTGTCATGATTTGATAAGTAGCTTCAAGGGACCATAGTAGGCCATTGGTATTCAAGGATGTAATATTCTTCCTTTCATGTAGTAAAAAATGGCCATGGATGCCTATAACGTGCATTCAGCTGTAATTTTGCTAGGGCACCAATGGGAAATACTTGAACCAGATTGAGTCAGTCAGTTAGCAAGGGAACCCAGCTAGCTGTCAGCTACCCATGTCACTGAGTGGGAGTCTCAGGAGTGTGGTGTACAGACAGAGGCCTCAGGACAGCACATCTTAGTGTCAGTGCTGTCTACATTTCTTTATCTTTGTTCCCTACCTTGTCCTAGCCTCGGGAGGCTAAGCTTTATGTAGGCCCTCTCTCTGTTCACAAATGGCTGACCACTCCGCATCATCATGAGTGGGTGGAACTTGTTTGTAGGCCCCTTTCTGACTGACAGGACTTGTGTGTGGAGATGAAAGAGTGATTGATGCCCACTTCTGAGTGCGTTCTCGAGGTGAGCTCCATCTTGTTTATTTGGTCAAGAACTACAGTGTGATCATGCTCCTGTTACTGGTTCCCAACAGTCCGACCCATGGTTCCAAGCCCACCTTTGCGAGACTCTGCAAAAATGAGCCAGAGAGCCTCACCCAGGAGACTCCTGTTTCCTGGGAAGTCTTTTGTTGTTCACCTAAGCAACTGATTAAAAAAAAAATTGGTGTACTTTATTCAGTCTTCCCACCAAAGCTAATTATATCTTGATTTCGGGAGATGGCTTTGCTCTGGCTCAGAAAATCTTCAGTTCTAAGGCAAATCCCAGACAAGTGTGCACAGATCCTCTCTCCTCTCCCAGGCCGGCATCTTCCTCCACCCAGCCTACCTCCACCATGACTCACTCACCGAAGTGAGAAACACACTGGTCTCAGAGCCAAGACCCAGCTGGGCTGGGCCCTGAGGGATCTTCAGATAGGTGTCAATAGCAGGGCCCCCCCCCCAAGCCCTGCCAAAATCACTTGGCTACAGCCCCAAGATAATATTTGAAGCCCTTGTGCTCAAAAGTGTCCGAGTATTAGGAACTCTTCCCCTTTCACCTCACCTTCCCTAGGCACAGCCAACGCTTGACATCTTTTTATCAGATGAGCTTGGCACTGCCAGGAAGGGCTCCTCGCGCCAATGTGGCAGCAGCCACAGCCCCTCAGCTTGTTAGACTGAAAGAATGTGCCGTTTTAATTAATGATATGTAAATATCCTTGAATGGGCCGCATTTGCATATTAAGAGAGATTTGCGGAATCTGCGGAGTAATATATTTTAATTAAGGATTAATTAAAAATAATGGGAATTTCATTTCGCCTGGCAGAATCCGTTTAGATTTTAGCACACGTCTGCTTGGGAGTCTGGTAGGAAGGCCCTGTGTTACGATTCCCGCAGATGAGAGAGGCACTCCTGTGTTTATCATCCTGGAGCCCCCCACTCTGGGGAGCAAGGGGGAATATAAAAGGGTAAAATTTTCCTCTCGCCTCCCCCGTCACCCACCCTTCATCTTCCCTCCTCTTTGTGAGTTTAGGGCTGTTTTGGTATTCTTTATGGTAAAGTAAGTAAATGGCTCTGGGACACGGAACACTAGTTGTGTTGGCAATTACGTTAATGGGATGCTATTAGGCTATGATTCTATATGAGCAATTGGGGAGAAGAAATGCCTTACTGAGAGAGAATGATACAACAGACGTCTGTCTTATTGATATAGCTCCAGTGGCGCTTTCTGCATAATTACACTCGGCCACTTTCTTTAGATGGGGGAGAGGCCCCTGCATCAGGAGTCCAGGAGCAAGAGATTGGGGATGAGGGGTCCCCCATTAAATACCGGGGTGGGGTAGACTCGCCCAGCAGACCTGGGTACTGCAGGTGAGAAAATATGATTTCCTAGAAAGACCAATTTCTTCCTTCTCTTTGCTTCCTGGAAATAGTCTCCAAGTTCAGGCACCAGGAGTCCTGTCTAGAAGTTGAAGATTCTGGAAGATCTGCATGGTCTGCTTTTCCATCCCCTAGCCCCACCCCCTTTCTTGGGTTTATGCAACAAACCCACAGATTCTTAGGAAGTCCACTGTCTTACACGTTTGTCCCGAACACATATTCACAGCCTTCTAAGACCTCCTGGCACTCCCCTTGGTTTGTGTTGCATCCACTGGGGAGCTTGTTAAGGGGATTCACCATCTCCTACCGTTATTGTATTGTTGCCTGTTTCTCCCTTCGGTTATCCCAGGATTCTTGTTATGTGTGAAGGGGCTGTGACGTTGGGTGTGTATGTTTCCAGTTGTTAACTCTTTCTGATGGATTTTTCCAGATGCTCATGATCTGAGCCAGTTCCCCCCTCCCGATTCCAAAGGTGCTAGCCACATGGAGATTTGATGATCTGCTTTGCAACATTTCCCTTGCAGGTCTGACTGCTGTGAGAGAAGTCCCCGAGGAAGGGAGACTCTGCCCTCAAGTGACCAAGTGCTTCCTCAGATTGGAGGGTTGCTTGTTCTCTGGGGGATGGGGGAACATAGCCACAGCCCTCAATTTGAGGGGACGGCCTGAAGCTTGCACCTTCAAAGCAAGTTTCTCGATTGTTCAATAACTGCCCAGGAGAAGAGAAGCTGGGGGCCAGCACTTAGCAATTATGCTTCTGCACACAACCCCTCTCCAGGAGGATCCCCTGGTGTAAAATTTCAACACTTCCACTGGAAATCCTAACTCAGTTTTCCCCTTCCTCTCATTAATAAATATGTATGTCAGCTACCCGCTTCTCCTCCACCCGGTCTGACTGCTGAATCACAAATTCAGGGCCAGCAGACCCCCAGGCACTGCTAGGTGGCCTTTCCTCCTGGGCATGCTGACTTCTCCCTGACCAGCTTTCTGCATGGGGGTGAGTAGGTCGGGTTTGAAAAGAAGGTAGGAGTAGAGAGGAAAGTCTTTGAAGCTGAGTGTGCCGAGATTGCTTTCACCAAGGGAAGGAAAGGGGGCTTTGGAGGCTTTTATAACTGCAGAGCAGTTCTAGGGTAGCTGGGTGGGGAGGCGTGAGGAGGTAGAGGAGTTATGGAGTGCTGAAAGTAGCCAGGGAGGGAAAGGAGGGGGCAGGAGAGAGTGTCATGTAAGCCAAAGTCTGGAAGCTGCTGAGATTAAAGGGACAGTGAGGAGAGCATGGGGGAGGATCTGAGGCCCGTCCCCTCCTGCATGTGTCTCCTCCTGTGTGCACTCTGCAAAGGCAGCCTGGCCTTAGCCAATGCAAATGGAGAAAATGCAGTTTCTGGTAAGTGTTCCCTAATAAATAACATCATTCCCTATCAGCCAGTGACATCCCACATTCCTCTTCCCTATGCACCAGCCCAAGACATTTAATGATGTGGTGCTCCTTCTGGGATGTGAGGGCCATGCTAATGTTCCAGGGCTCACAAAATGGTGGGGACAGATTCCAGCTTGGCTCAGTTAGTTCACACCGCCAGAAATCATAAAGTAACATGTACACGTAAGTGTGTGTTTGTCAGATATGAAGGTAGACCTCTTTTTATTTCCTTTTTTTTTTGTTAGAGAAGTCACTCTTTTTTCCCCCCTTTCATTATGTAGAAATTTGTTCAGGGTTAGTTTTTGGTCGCTGGAGGATTTCATTAACGAAATGAAGTAAAAATAATCAATTTCAGATGTTCCCAGTGTTTGTGGTAATGGTTTCTCTAACAATTCCGATTAGCTGTGTGAGATGGAATTTTTCTTCCAAATTACTGCATGTTGACATTAAATATTGGCCAACTTTTTGAGTCCGTGTGTGTGTGTGTGTGTGTGTGTGTGTGTGTGTGTGTGTGCCCACATGTGCCTGAATTCCTCTGCATGTATCTGAGCTTGCCTGGAGCTGGGTGGGAGGCACACATCCATCCCACACTACTCCCCCTGCCTCTTCACTTTCCCTTGTCATGGCCCCTTCCCTCCATCAGCCCAGTTTTGAAGGGCTGTTGGCGGTCCTTTGCTCTATCTATAAGTCTAGGCCATTTCTGGGAACATGTGTGGAAGACTGATTTTTTTTTCTTTTAATTGGTGGGGGAGGGCAGACGAAGCTGGGTGACTGCCTTCAAATCAATAGGAGACTGCTTTCCCTGGAAATCAGGTCCTGGGAGAGTGTGCTGGCTTACTTATTGGTGTCTGTTTCCCTGGTGTCTCTGCCAGCCCATGGGGAAGTGCTTGCCTGCCCATGTACCCCACTTCTCAGCCTCCCAGGAATCCCCCTGGGCTTTAAAGGGAGAAATAAATTAAATTGAAAAGTCCATAGCAAGCATTCCATTATTAACTTGTTTCTTTTTACTTATTTTTCATGCATTTTGGTTTCCTGCTCCCCTCCCCTTCCCTTCCCTCTTCTCACCCCTTTGACAGGCCATGCTCAGTCCCGCCATGCAGTGCATCCGCATGCACAGTCACGGGCATTGATTTCTTGCAGCATGAGTGTGACTACACAGATACCCGTGGATGTAAAACACACCAGAGAGGGTCACTGTGTGTGTGTGTGTTTTGTTTGCACTGTTCCCCTTTGATAAGCTGTCATCCATGGGCACTGCTCAGGGATTTGATCCCAGTAATCTCCCGACCCCTTGGAAGACATTAAACACCCTCCTAGACCCTTTGCTCTGCCTCTCTCTGAACCCTTCACTCTCCTTTAATGAGAATTTCTCCTAATTATTTCAGTGGCCGCAGCAGAGGGACTGCAGTGTACTTAGATCCCGATACTGGGACGTGACTGTTATGCTGATAAAGGCAAGAGATCAATAATTTAGGCCCTAGCTTTAATGGCAAAGCTGCGAGGCTTAGTGTCTGCATTCAGGTTGAGTCTTAGACGGCCTAAGGTATTAATAATTTCCGCAGGATTTTCTCTCCTTTCATCCTCAGCCGCGGCCGCTCCACATGCTTTCCTTGCTCAGATGTATTTGTGAGAAGGTGTTTGCCTCCTCGGCTCAAACATAGGTCTGCACGGACTCTGACTGCAGGGGTATGTCTGTGCCCCGCCTGCGCACATCTGGTTACTCACACGTGTGTATGCAGATGTCCACACACAGAGATTTCCATAACTGCTCTTTATCGGGGAGCATCCTTAGTCACTTTGTCTTTGGCCTTGGGACTGCCTGTAATTCTTCCTTTCAGAATTCATCTGGGAAATCTGCAGCCACTTCAAAGGCAAGGGTAAAATGTCACCCCTTTCTTCCTGTCATTTTTTTTTCTTCCTTTTTTCTTCTCTGTGTACTTTGTCCTTCTGTCTGTCACAATGCCACCATTGTACCGGTCCCCAAAAGTCAACACTGGATCTATGGCCTCACTTAGGAGTGGGTGCGCACATGCGCGGTCCAACCCTGTCTCGGAGGAATTCCAGTCAACCCTGCGAGCTCCAGCAAGGCCTGCGTCCGACTCAGACAGATTGTGGTGTATGGCAAGTTTCATATTAAGCTTGGAAAGAAAGAAAGAAAAAAAAACCTGACAGAGAAACATTGCACAGTGACAGAGGTTCCTCAGACAGTTAGCCTCGGAATGTTTCAACAGTGTAGGGCTGCAGAGAAGAATCAGGGATCGTCCCTAGAGGTTAGGGGTGGAGCTGGGAGCACCCAGAGTCCCCCGTCTCCCATATGCAGCTTGCCATCCAAGCCCAAGCTTTGAGGGCCTCTATTTCTCCCCATTTTTGTCAGACCAACCTCTGCCTTTCTTTTCTTTCTTTCTTTTTCTTTTTCTTTTTTTTTTTTGAGCGTTATTGATATTTTAAAGTTCCTTTAGGACACGTAACTCTATAAGTCTACTTGTGTTTTGACATCGTAAATTCAGTGATGAAAACGTTTTTTCTTCAGTGTGACCCTCCAAACTGGGAGGAACTTGAAGGATAGTGAAATGATTTCAGATCTCAGCATGTGCCACACCCAGCCACTAGGGGGCAGAGCAGCAGGATTGTGGTTTGTGTGGACCAGTTGAGGAGACCCGAGGTCCCTCCAAAACCCAGGAATATTCGTTGCTAGCTGTAGGGAAGCACAGAGGTGCACTGCTTCCAGTGCCTTACATGGTGGGCAAGAGAGACAGAGTGAGCCGAACGCAAGACAACAGTCTGTATACTTCCAAATATGACTCAGTTTCCCCATGCAGTTGACCTTTTGCCATGAGTAAGGGTTTATTTGCCTGTTTCTCAACCTCATGTCTCTACCCCAAGTATTCACTCTAATTTCACCAGAGATGACAGTGTCTGTATCCTGAGGAAAACTATTCCTGTAGCTCCATTCTCTTCCATGGCATCACGTTTGGCTACATGGAGGCAAGGCTTTCAGGAAGAAGGAGGAGGGAGGTTGACTCACGTCAGGCCAAAGAGCTCTGGCATCTTTGTCTCTGCCCTGGAGTTCTAGCGCAGTCTCTGGTTCAGGTGTTCCTATAGTTGATTTTCTTCCTTTGTTCTCTACTTCAAGGCCACCATTTTATTGTTAGTTAGGAATGTTAGACCCATCTGTTGGTAATTCCACCAAAGCCCATTTTCCAGTGAGAGACAAGCTAGGGACCCGTGTTGAGTGTTAAGAGTCTTGGAAACCTTGGGAAAATTGTATGGCAGAGAAATCGACTACAAACCACTAAGTACCATTAAGAACTTGTTGCCAGTTAATAAAATGGCAGCCATTTTTATGGACCCTACCACAAATGACCAACCATACAGTATACCAGATCTTCAGGAAGGCAAAGTCACAGCTAAGAGAAGAAAAATGGAGAATGACTTCCCAATCTGAATGCACTTGGCCCTGGAAGTCAAGGAGCCTGGCCTTATGGAAACAAAGTGATTACGGGTAGTTGTTCAGGGAAAGAGACCACAGCCCCACAAGAAAGGATCCCTAATGTGATAGAATGATGCTATGATTTCATGGTACCAATCAAGACCCCTTCCTTTAGCATAGGGATTTACAGCTTTCCAAATGCTTCCATGTCCTCCTAGTCAACCCTCAAAACAACCCTATGAGATTAGCAAGAGAAATGTGTTTCATCTCACGGAAGGTAGGGAAACTGAAGCTTACAGTCTAATGTAATGTCATGCCATTAACCTAATGTACCTGCATTACATTAACCTGATTAACCTTCCTAACCCAAGGTCACCAGGAGCCTTTATGTCTTCATCCTTGAATTACAAATGATGTCATCAGACCTATTCTGGGAGTTTTGTTTAAAACAGGGTAAAGCTGTTTTACCTACAGACATTGAATAGAAATAAGGCCCTTTGGGTCTAAAACACCAACTCTTCAAATGGACTATATTGATGTGTTAAAGACGAAAGCTTCGGGAGTGGCCTAGCCTGGGTCCAAAGCCTGCATCCTAACCTGCTGGTTAAGCACCGCTGCTGTTAATTGTTGATGTTGACTTTGTTCCTTTATTCTTCCAGGAACCCAACTTTTTCACTCCACAGCTATCAAGAGTTTCTTAAAGTGTAAACCTTGATTCTTAGCACAGGGCTGGGTGTGTGTGTGTGTGTCTTTAAATGGTCAGCCTGTTCAACATGGCCCTTTCTGCCCAGAAGCACGTAACACTTGGATGTTTTGATTCTTGCATAGCATATAGTACAAGCAGGACAGGCGCCTTTACGGGTGCCTCTGATCACCGCCATCCAGTTTCGGTGCTTCAGTTAAGAGTCTTGCCCTAGTTTCCATTTCTGGCCCAATTGGAAGGAACACTAAGGTCTCAGCGTGACTTACAACCACGTCCTCGCGGTTCTGACAGGTCAGGATATCTTCCGTGCATAAATTGCTTTAGAATTTACAGAGTGCTTTTATCTATACCACCAATGATGTGTTGAAGGTGCCATCTACTCAAAAAAAAAAAAAAAGAACCAGTCTCTGCCTTTGGGGAGCGTCTGATTTTTTTATTTTGTTGCTGCTGTTGTCCTTTCTCTGTCTCTCTGTCTCTGTCTCTGTCTCTCTGTGTGTGTGTGTGTGTATACACACGTGTGCAAATGCACACAAGAGGCTAGAGGAAGACATCAGTTGTCTTCCTCTGTCGTTCTCTGCCTTATTGCTTTATTACTTTGAGATGGGGTCTCTGACTGAATTAGAAGCTTGTGTTTCTGGCCAGGTTGGCTGGCCAGTGAGCTCCTGGCTTCGGTGACTCTTTGAATATCTTGGTTAGAGGCACTCATGGTCATGCCTGGCTTTTATGTAGGTGCTCGACATTGGGACTCAGGTCCTGGCGCTTGTGTGTAGCAAGCACTCTGACCAACAGCGCTACCTCCCCATCCCTCAGCCCCGGTTTTGACATACTAAAATACACAAACCACAGATGATA
The DNA here is from genome assembly GCA_902168415.1 of Peromyscus melanophrys. Lineage (NCBI taxonomy): Eukaryota > Metazoa > Chordata > Mammalia > Rodentia > Cricetidae > Peromyscus > Peromyscus melanophrys. Next base: position 15,517 of record CABHPR010150546.1, on the reverse strand, counting down.
ATGTTCAGCGATGTGGCTAATGACGTGACATGGCTTAAAAGCATGATGCTATTTCAGACACTGAAGCAGTGACGGGGAGACCAGGGTCACTAGGGTTAGTTTCATAGGGAGGTGGCTGGTGTAGGGTGAGGATGGAGTAGGGGCCGATACACAGAGATAACAAAGGAGCGGGGGTAATCAGTGCTCAGGAAACATGGAAGTAGAACTTACTGGGCAAAGAAACGGAATGAGCATGAGAAGATGGGCCTGCCTACTATGTAGGGTTGGATTAGAATAATGATGGAATCGGACAGCATAAGTTACGTTCCGATTATGGAGAAGGAGACAGAAGAAGTCTGAAGTTGGTAATCCATTCATTCTCTGAAAATGCCATGCATTCAGTATTTCTTGTCCGGTGTCTCCGAAACTACGTCTGATGGCGAACGCACTTATGTCTGTCTGAAGCAGGACTCCCTAATGCAACATGGCATCTTGCATGCCAAGTGGGATTTAAGATTAGAGCTGGAGAACCTTGCGGACTTCGAAAAGACAAAGCGTCAGTGAAAGGCAGTAGCCAATAAAGCTGTTCACCGCACACAGAGTCATCTGTTTTTAGAGGACAAGGGGAATCCTTGCCTGGTAACCAGCAAGGCGAAGTGGAGCGTCCTCAGATGAACTCAGCCCCTGAGTCTGCAGTCTTCCTATAGATGGCTGGTAGTGGTCAGCCTCCCTCTAGCCGCACGAGGTTTTCTGCTTGTTGTAGCCAGCATCAGAGGCATCGTCCCTGTCTTTATCCTTTGTGACACTTTCAGATGACCAAGCACAGTTCGTTTGGCACTGAAAGAAGAAAGTTTGTGTGATTGCTGTCCACGTGGGAGAACTGCCTTTCTGATGAACAAAGCTGGTGGCTCTCTTCAAGGGACCACTTGGTAGCCAGGGCCTTAAGCCTTTGCCATAAGCCCTTTAGGGGGAAGCCAACCCCATCCTCATGGCACTCCGAACTTTGTTTTGTTATTTCTTTGTTTTCACTGCCCAGTTTGTCCACTAATAATTATCCAACCCAAGCAAGTATGGCAGATTTTTTTTTTCTACAAAAGACAATGCTGTCTGAAAATCAGCTAATACCAACACACTGCTAAGACAGGCATTAAGCGTTCCCTCTCCACAAGCCCCTCTGTCCCAGGTCTGCAGGGTCATTTTTATAGACTTCTCTTTTTCCTTCTGAGGTAGTGACAGGCATTGCAAATTCCAGAGGAGACCTGCCTGGAAGTGGCAGAAGTGGAACTGTAAATATATTTTCATTTCAGTTTTCCTGGGACCACAAAGAAGCCAGTGTGAGGAGAATGTCTTCACACAGGCAGGGTGGGGAGACTCTAAATTGAAATTCTACATGTATCTTCTTCTATCAAGACCAATGTTTTGGGAAATGGCTTGCCAATAAGCAGAGAAACCATTCATAGATTTCTTCCCACCACGCTCCCTCCTCCTGAAGTTTACACAGGTCTTCACACTCTTAATTAACCACATCAAATAATTTGTTTCCTAGGCTGGGCTAGCAGGGCGATGTCTTTTTATTTGGGTGATGAATGACAAACGATGATTCAGCAGGGGATGATTCAGGCAAGGGGTGGAGGGCTACAAAGCCCTCGCCAAACTCTGTACGTTCTGTTTGTTTGCACTTTGGAAGGACTAAGATAGCTAATGAGACCATTAATGAGACAGTCTGCTGCTCCGGACACTGGAGGGAGATGTCCACAGCAGGAGTTGGGGACCTCAGGAGACTTGGGAAATGGTGATAGAGTGCAAAGACTCCTCTCCAAACAGGCCACAGGTTACGGTGTGTGCAGTCTTCTGGACATTTACTGCGGGGCACACCTCCCTTTGGCCTTTTTATTTATAAAGTCACAACCAGAGTCCAGGAGCTTATGAAGAACAGACCAAAGGCAAAGCCCTTGCACCTGACAAGTATTGTTTTTGGAAGAAAAAGTAAAAATGGGTTGTGTGCATTTAGCAGATTTAGCTAGTTAAAAGACAGTTTGTACAGCCTTATATTTTATAGTTTTTTTCTAAATTTACCTGGAATACATCTTCCCTTTTATGAGTTGCCCTGGAGGCTTGCTTATGTCCTAATTGATCTTCACCCCTAGAAGTAGTCTTTTAGGTAAGCGCTGATTGCCATTAAAACATCACTTTAAAAATGTCTGTCCTTAGGCTCAGAGGATGTGGTACCTGGATTCCACAAATTACTGTCTTTGGCTCTATACCCCTCCGGGGGCTGTGACTTTCAACCCACTGGTCTGATCTTGGTTATGCCAACGTATGTTAGAAATACTGGTGGCTGTGTGACGTCAGTTAATGGTTCTTCTTTCTGAATGCAAGTGAGATCTGTTTGTTAAGCCTCCCTGTGTGAAAGTCTGGTCTGCCCAAATGTGGCTGGTTGCGTGGATCTGGATGTACCTATCCAGTTGGCATTTTCTAAGAATCTAGAGCTTAGTTGCTTGAAAAGTCATGAGCCTGAAGATCATAAGGCAAGTATTTGTAACATTTGTATTCATTTTTTAAAAAATGTATTTTTATTTTGTATATGTAATGTGTGTGGGCACACACACCTGTGTTACTCTGTGTGTGTGTGTGTGTGTGTGTGTGTGTGTGTGTGTGTGTGTGTATGGGGAGGTGTCTCTCTGACCTCACACATCCATTTTTACAAAGGCCCAAATCCCTTGAATTTGGGGGATATCTGAAAGGACTCAGTCATAAATTCAGGGTTATAGATTCTTTGTTTGTTTGTTTTTTGAAAGTCTCTTTTCATTTATATATATATATAGTATATGTGGTCTATGTATATATTGCTTATATGTGTACCACATGCATGCAGAGCCCAGGAGACCAGAAGAGGGCATCAGATCCCCTGGAGCTAGAGTCCATTTTGCTAGCTGCTCATTTTGCATGCTAGGACTCAAACTGGAGTCTTCGGGAAGAGCAGCAAGCACTGTTAACTACTGAGCCATCTCTCCAGCCCCCAAGTTAGAGATTCTTAAGGGATTTGATAGTAAACCTCCACCTGGTAGTCCTACCGCTTCAGTGTCGGGGACATGCTGGCTGATGTTCTTTGGATAGGGTCCAGGACCAGAGAAGTGGGTGAACGATGTAGCTCAGTGATAGAGTGCCCACCGAATTTGTTTGAGGCCTTGGGATTGATATTTAGCACTACCTTTAACTAACATACACACACACACACGAGAGAGAGAGAGAGAGAGGGGGGGGGGAGAATCACAATGTTATTTCTATCTTAACAGAAATAGCCAGCCAGTAAGCTATTATATACATCAAACAAGCTGTTCTACTCATGATAAACCAAGTCTCGTAGTGAAACTTTCCCTATCAATCTGAGACCTCCCATTGAACCAAGCAGAGAACAGGTCCATTGCAAAAGGCGCTGAAGAATTTTCAGACCATTATTTTTAGGATTTCTCCTTCTCTTTCTTAGGCTGAACATTCCCGATTCCTTGTGCTTCTCTGTATTGTTCATGCTTCATTCTCGATCTGTAATTCTGCAGACATTTACCGTGTGCCTACTGTGTGTGAACTTGGCATTTTAAATTTATGCCTTCTCCTTGCAGTTTGAATTACAACCCAACGACAATGGGAATGGTTGGTAGCATTGTTTTTCTCTGTGCTCATGTATAGAACATGAAACACACGTGTGCACAAGAATGCACCATAGTCACATGTATACCATATAAGTAATAAAAGCATATGTGATTATTTTTAATCATAAAGAAGTGAATACCAGGGAGTGGAACTAGTGAGGAAGACGTTGATGAACTAATTAATTACAAACAATTTAAATTTATTTCTATTTTATGTGTACGGTGTCTTACCTGCATGCATGTATGTGTACTGTGTACCCACAAAGGTCAGGAAAGGATGTTGGGTACCCTGGAATTAGAGTTACAAAAGGTTATGAGACACCCTGTGGTTGCTGGGAACTGAACCAGGGTCCCCTGCAGAAACAGTTGCTCTTAACTGAGGAATCTTCTCCCTGGCCCTAATTAGCATTTTAAGCAAGCCTTTTGACTTTTGGTGGGTTAAGGGAGTCATTCTAAGGTGAATGATACCTGCCTCTTGAGACAGAGTTGCTCTTAGACACGTCACAGCTATTGCCAGGCCTGGACGCCTATGAGGAGAGATGCTCACTTCAGCAGCCGAGACCTGGAATGGGAATGAAACCAAACTGCAAGATCAAAACAGTGCTGGGCAATGTGGCACATGCTTTTAATCCCAGCACTCAGGAGGCAGAGGCGAGCCTGCTCTACATAGTAAGTGCCTGGGCTACCCAGAGAGAGTCTGCCTCCAAAACCAAAAAGCCAAACCAAACCAACCAAACAAACAAACAAAAAGCCCATGAAAATGAAAGAAAGAAATGATACTATAATGATAACTCTGCTATTCTTATGCCTTGTACTGAGGAACTTAATCTACCTTTTTGTTCATCGGTGAAGGTCTTTACCAAGAAGTAAAGAAGCCAGTTAAATGAATGAAAAATGTGGAGAGGGCATCAGAACAGGGGATCCCCAAATTTAAGAGTGCAAAATAACATTCTAAGAATTTTCATAGCACATGCTTCCAGTACTCAAGAACTGTCTGTATTCATATATCTTGTTAAAACAAAATTTACAGGTAATGGCAATATAATTATGATTTTATAACTTTTGTACCGATTTTAAAAGAGATGTTATATACTATAAATAATATAGAGCTGGTTGGAAGAATTAAAGTGAGATAATCCTACTTTTCCTTTAATGCATTTTGTAATTACACTAATTTTGAAAGACCCTCCTGGTTATTCTGAGTTAGAAAGACAAGGGTAGATTTGGGAACCCCCTACCCCTTTCTTTGGTGGCATTTAGAAATTAATGTAGTTTTTGTCTTGATTTTGGGGATTTTGTTTGTTCATTGTTTGGGATGAGGACTATTTGTGATGCACAAGTGGCCTTGAATTCTTGAGATCTATTGATACTCCTGCCTTAGCATTCTCAGTAGGTGGGACTATAGGCATGTACTACTATGCTATACCCCAGTAAATGTGATTTTTGTCCATCCATCCATCCATCCATCCATCCATCCATCCATCCATCCATCCATCCATCCCCATCCATTCTTCTGCCCATCAACTGCCCACATTCACCCTTCTGATGTATGTATGCCTGTTGAGTATCTACTGGGTGCCAGAATTATTCTTCATTCTTAAGATACATATATAAACAAAGCAAAACAAAGGTCTTGGCTTTAAGAAGCTTTTACTTCAGGAATGATGACTTTTAGTCATCTGGTTGTTGTTAAATTTGTCAACTATTAGCTTTACCCATAAGCCGGAAACTTTGTAACTTAAAAATATTAAGTAACCATATGCCCCAGGGGTAGCAAAGTCCCAGGTTTCCCTACACTTCTTTTTCTCCTAGAATTAATTCATAACCTCTTTCTCTGAGCTTCTGATGGGTCAGGGCCGAGTGGTCAGGCCAGCACACTGCAAGATATCCATGCTGAAGCTGCTGCTACTGTCCAGTCTGTGCTGGGTCAGAAACAGTCACTGGGAACAAATGGATTGAAGGCAAAGATTCTCCCTTTACTTGCCCGCACCCTCCTTCAAAGGGTGAAGATGTTCTCAGAGATGTCAGCTCTTTTCTTTGATTCTACTGGCTTTTTTATAGGCCTGTGCTGCTCAGAACCCAGGCTTTCATTTTGTGATATGGAGAGCTATTCACTAAAGATATATTTTTGTTGTTGTTGTCGTTGTTGTTGTTTTTCGAGACAGGGTTTCTCTGTGTAGTTTTGGTGCCTGTCCTGGATCTTGCTCTGTAGACCAGGCTGGCCTCGAACTCACAGAGATCCACCTGGCTCTGCCTCCCAAGTGTTGGGATTAAAGGTGTGTGCCACTGCCACTCGGCTCACTAAGGATATTTTAAGGAAAGTGGATGGAACAGAAGCCTCCAGCACCAAGCAGGCCCATAGGGCATTTGCATGACCCCAAGTGAGTCAATAGCATTAACATTTGTGGAGTGTTGTCCAGCTTTTCATATTCCATAGTGAGAGTGGTCCTGTTTGATCAGTTAGGGAGTCCTGCAGCAGAGGAGGTAAGCCCACTTAGAGAAGGAAAACTTATAGAAGGAAACCAGATTTTCAAGAAATCTGCCCAAAGTCAAGTAGAAAGGACTAAAATGAGACTTTAACCCTGACCCCCAGCTCCTTTTAGTAGGTCACATCACTTATCCTTATGTCTTTATTATCTTGACTCACATAATCAATAAGACACAGATTCCAACCATTGTCTTCTCTGTTACAAAAGCCTGAGCCAGAGACATGAGAGATTGTATTTGTATGAGATGTTGTGGATGGTGGCAGGCTAGGACTCAAATGTAGGACATCTGAACTGGATCCAAGTCTTCCTGCAGCTTTGTGACTGTGTTAGGAGCCACCACTCTCCTGCCCACGTTCATGTGCGCACTGACATTGACTATGGATCCATTGTAAAGTAAGCTATGTGAGGACTGTGGAACCTGGTCGAAAACACACTGTGACGTTTCTGTCATGTGCTTATGTTGTCTTTACCTTTTCCTTTGGGATATCACTTAATTTTTTTTTGGGGGGGGGTACAGGCATGGTTCTGCATACCTTTAATCCCAGCACTTGAGAGGCAGAAGCAAGCAGATCTCTGAGTTTGAGACCAGGCTGGTCTACAGAGCTAGTTCCAGAATAGTCAGGGCTACACAGAGAAACCCTGTCTCAATTTTTTTTCCTCTTTTATTTATTTAATGTGTGTGTGTGTGCATTTGCCTGTGTGAGTTTATTATGTGCATCACATGCATGTAGGATCCCTGTGGGGGCCGGAAGAGGGAGTTGGATCCCCTAGAATTGAAGTTACAGTAAGCTGTGAGTCACCATGGGGTGCTGGGAATCAGACCTGGTCCTGTTGGAGAATAGCAAGCGCTCTTAACTGCTCAGCCATCTTGCCCATCCCTGATGGGGAATTGCTTTTAAGATGTATAATAGGTCTTCAGATGATTTTTGTTGTTGTGCTGAATAGCTACCAGCTGGGCCTACATTTAAAAACACTTTTAAAAATATGCGTATGGGTCCTCCAAGCACAAGCACGCTCTGGATCTTGCTCAGGTATCTGTAGGTAGATCTTACCCGTCTCTGGTAAATCATGTTTTCCTTGGTTCTTGCTACTTTGTGAAGAGTTTTTTTTTTTTTTTTTTTTTTTTTTTAAAGATTTGTTTATTTATTACACATACAGTGTTCTGTCTACGTGCCAGAAGAGGGCACCAGATCTCATTATAGATGATTGCGAGCCACCATGTGGTTGCTGGGGATTGAACTGGGGACCTCGGGAAGAACAGGCAGTGCTCTTAACCTCTGAGCCATCTCTCCAGCCCTCTTGCTACTTTGTGAAAGCATCACAGACACAAAAGAACTGGTTTTATTCTTTTGATCTTTTTGTGCTCTGTGAATTCTGAAGCTTGGAGGAATCAAAAAGAAAAAAGAAAAGAAAAGAAAAGGAAAGAAAAGCAATTCATGCTTTTACTGTTTTCCCTAAATTTTGAGAAACAATTTCAAAATGACTTTAAAAGTTTAGAAGTTGTAATAGATGAAGACTGAAAATAAGGATCCGGGGCTGGAAAGATGGCTCAGTGGTTAAGAACACTGGCTGTTCTTCCGGAAGACCCGGGTCCAAGTCCCCCTACATGGCAGCTCTCTGCCGTCTATAACTCCAGTTCCAGGAAACCTGACATACCCTCACACAGACATACACACAGGCCAAACACCAATGCACATAAAATAAAAATAATTTTTTTTAAAAAAAAAGAAAGAAAGAAAGGATCCTGTCATTGCAGACCTGGGCCCTGCTATGACCTCTGCCCCATGATTGGCAAGACGTGTTAGACACTCCTCCAAGTGTCTTCAGCTTGTAGGACAGAGTGACCTGGCTTTGTCTGGACATCCAGATATATGTGGATGCACTACTGAGGATAATAAATATGAGAAGAGAATCATCATCCTTTCAGAAATCACTTACAGTGGGAGGATGCTTTCCCAGGGAGCATCCTGAATCCTTAGGTCACCCTGTGCTGACAAAAAGAGGTTTGAGCATAGTAATGACACTTCCTGTTCCCCTACACATGTACTTAAATAATATATCCCTCTTGTCTGTCCCTGTATATGAAGTGTATAAACTCTACATAGCATTTTCAATGGAGAGACGCTTCGTGTGGAACTTGCCATCCTTACCACAATTTTAAGAACTGCATCTAAATGACGAGAACCGGGTTATTGTTTGGGAAGAAGCACATCCCAGAAAGGCTCATGACTTCCTCAAGGATACACAGCATCTTCAGTGGTGGGACCAAAACTCACTCACTGTTCTACGGCCTGCTGCTGTCACAGCTGTTCCCAGGAGATGAGAATGGCTTCTCCTCTGTGGGTCTGCATGACTTCTGATTTTATTTAGTTGTTCTCTTCCTGTGAGTCACATGCTTTTAGCCCACAAAATAGAGGCTTCTCATGATCTTGCAGATAGGAAGGCAACTCACCTTATCTCCCCGGGATGGAAGGAATGCAAGGTCTGCTTCCTCTGGTGGACACCTAAAGTGGGTGGAGCCTCTTATCTCGGATCCCACACTACACCCTCTCTTCCTTTCTACCTCTCAGAGCCAGGAGATTATACGAGAGCCTTTCTGTTTGTCGTCAAAAGGAAAGGGATTCTGGGAATAAGGGGGGAGTTAATATTCATCAAAAGTGACAACGTTAAGACGTCATAATCAGTTGAGCACAAGTCAGTGAAGACAGCACCAGTCTTATTTCTCATATGGGGAAACGGAGGCCTAAGTAATGTTTCTAGTCAGACCGTTAGTCAGAGTTGAATCCTGGCCAGCAGCTCTGAATGGTGTGATTCCAGAGGCTATGTGCATTCAGTGGGCGTGGACTATGCCCTCTCGTGCTCCAAGGAGAGATGGGCACTGCAGGAAATCATCTCAGACTGTTGCCTTCCTACAGCCTTGGAAAATGTTGAGCACCTATTACCTGTAGTGAACACTATGAAGCTCAGTTCTACTCTGAAAAAAGAGCCTGGAAGAATTCCTAAGACCTGAGTTCAAATCCTGCCTCAGACATTGACCATTCATAACTTCAGTATTTCTTGTTTTAGTACTCCAGTTATTCACACATGAAGTTGAGAGTGAGGTTCAGGGCAAGGAACTTAGGAGGAGGTAAGAGGGTGTGTAAAGCCTCAACCTAGCTTATGTCCTGTCCAATGTTATCCACTAGTCATTCTCAATATACTTGCTTTAGATAGGCATAGTAGGTCACCTGGAATCTGTAAGTGTGTGCTGTTCGACGCTTAAGCTTTTTGATCTGTGAATGAACCATTTGCTAATTTCCTAGGATTTGGGTCTATTTTCTGTTGCTATCCTGAAATACTAGAGACAGTGTCATTTATACATGAAAGAGGTGTATTGCCTTATGGCTGTGGATGGTGAGTAAGACCAAGGCAGAGCAGATGTACCTGGTGACAGTTTCTTGGTGGCACCTGGCAAGGCAAGCAGGTGCATGCAGAAGAGAGGGCATGCAAGCAAGAGAAAATGGGGTTATGCTCTGCAAGAGCCAACCCTCTGCAGAGCCAGGCATGAACCAGGGCAGCTCCCACTAGGCTCAGTCCTCCCAAATGGTTGAAACTGAGATTCCAACACATAGACGTCTGAGAGATTTACTCAGCCACAAGGCCTGTTTTCCTACTCCATCAGACATCTCGGCTGTACCAGCCTTCTCTGTGATTGCCAGGTCTGTCTTTGTATCTGGTGTGGACATTGGGGACACATCCTGGCTCCAAAGACTGAATCAGGCATCTGGAAATAGATGCGGCAGATTAACAACCAGGCTACTAGAGCTTCTCTTGGCTGCCCAGACTGATCAGGGAAACAAAACAAAACAAAACAAGCAGTTGAAGAATTGATATCAGAAGGTGGAAAAGACGGGAAATGAAGGGTAGGACTGCGGAGCAGGTCACTATGCACTGTGACCTCCAGGTATATTGGGGTCGTTCCTCCTGGGATTCACTGTTTGATTTCTCTGGTCTCATAGCACAGGCCAGGTGGATCCTCAGGCTTCAGTGTTTGCTCCATAGATAAGTGATGTGTTAGCCTTCAAAACTCCTGGGTGGAGAAGTGGTATTCAGACTATTTAACAAGAATGAGAACCAGCCAGTTAGGGTGGATGCTGCCAACAGGATGACTCTGTACACACACTATTAACACTTTACCTGCTGGATGAGTGGGCAGTCCAGGAGAGAGGCAAAGCAAGGGGTTGTGGGTAGCACTTGCATGCAAGGATGTAGGACAAATCACGGTTATCTCTCAGATGGTTCAGAACGATCTCGGAACTTGAGCATGGCTGACAGGGCTTGCAGAGCTCCTTTGATGCATCAAAAAACACATGCAAGGTGGAAGGGTATTTTATAATTTACAGTGGCAGTAGGTAGGAGGCAGGCAGCCATATAGGAGCCATAACCAGAATTGGCTCCTGGGCTTTAGCTCTGAGTTCTTTGTGAGAAACTCATAGAGAGAACATGTGGATGGACTTAGCACTCACTTCAAATAAGAAGTCATTTTGATAAGAACTCAGTGGGTCTTGTTTTTTGTTGATTTCATTTTTTTTTTCAGATCTCTCTCTCTCTCTCTCTACTTGTATTCTGCTTTGGGGACCTGCTTGCTAGGATATTCATGAGTTACTTCTCAGGCCCTGTGGCTCTTCTCCTTTGGAACCCCCACAATTCTTTCTAGGAACTGAACTTTGTCTGGGGACACCTGGCTCTCGGTTTTTTTTTTTTTTTAAGCCCCATAGTCCAAGGACTGTGCATCTCAGGCCAGCTTTTCATTTTTGTTTCCTCAACTTAAGTCAGGGCTGCATTCTTGGTTTGCTTGTTTGATTGTTCATTTGTTTTGAGATAAGATCTCTCTGAATAGCCCTGACTGTCCTGGAACTCACTATGTAGACCTGACTAGCCTCAGATTCATAGAGATCTGCCTGCCTCTGCCTAAGTGCTGAGATTAAAGGCATGCATCATCACGCTCAGCTAGGGCTGTATTCTTGAAACTTTAGGCAGCTGGTCATTAATTAGAAATTACTGTTCGCATAATTTTTCACATCGTTATGAAAGTTCCCTGGTCTGGTAAAGTGTCTGCTAGCTGCTTCTGTAAGCGGAGAGACTCTTTGGTGTCATCTATGGGGGTCAATAATGGCTTCACAGACTGACATTGTACATCGCGTACACACTTTTAGCTAGCAGTGCAGGTACCATGAAAATTGAAGTATGCATGAGTACTGATTACCAAAGTTCACATCATTCTCCAGACTTGCAGCTCTCATCTGGCGTTTGGGAGCTCTATCTTGCACTTTTGTAGGACAGAAGAACTGTCTACATGTCTAACAAGTGATAGGGTACCTGGAAGCCACCCTCACGGCTTTGCAGTTTTATCAGGGCCGAGCTCTCTCATATCTCTCTCTCTTAAACATATTCATCAAGGGGCATGGTGGCACATACCTATGGTCCTGGTACTGAGGTGGCTGAGATACAAGGATCATATGTCTAAGTTCAACCTGGGATACACGGTGAGACTCTAACTGTATAATAAACAACATCTTTATCCGTGACATGTGTCCCTAAAGATGCATGCATAGCCATTCTGCTAAAACTCCTCCCCACCTTCCAAGACTGTGTTTGCTCTTCCACCTTAAATGCCTGGAATCCTCATATGTGACTAAGAAAAACTATAGCATTTAGTTTTCAAAACTCCTGTTTGTACACAGCTCTTCAAAGAGATGGCTGTAATGGAAAGCTGGATATCTGCTGAAGTGGCCCTTCTCTGTCTCCTGTTCATCTGGCTGAGGAACAGGAAGGGGACAGTCCCATCTTTGCAGCTCAGTGGAGCTGCACTGGCCGGAGGGTGGAGCCAAGTCTCCCCCTGGCTTGGTGGGCAGCACGGAGAGCCAGCGACCTTCCTTCGGGCCTCCAGATATCGAGCTAGGGAATGAGTAATTGGGACTCGCCAAAGTGTTTAAACACCAGAATTGAAATTAATGTCCCCTCATCGCTGGGTACGCTGACAATACATTACAGCAAACACCTTCCCAAAGTGAAATGAATGTTTGTTTATCCTCATGAAATATACATCAAAACATGTTGGTAGAAGAAGCGCTAATGAGGGAAGTGGCTGAGTTTCCTGTTAATTCCAGGCAAATAGCTAACTGAGAGGCAGGCTCGCTATGGTTTGCTCTGTGGTCCCCATTCTGCTTTATTTTTCCTTCTTTTCTTTCTTCCTTTTTTTTTTTTTTTTTTTTTTTTGAGTAACCTGTCCACAGCTGTGTATCTAGGACATTAATATGGGTTTAATGAAAACTCCAGTTGATCTGTCCAAAGATATTGATGAGCAGGGCCCGGCCGTATTAATCATCTCCTTGAGGGAGGAAATGAAGGGAATGGGTGAGCAGGTTTCTGTCAGATGCCAATCCTGACGAAGAGATGTGGGGCGTGGGGGGGGTATGAATGTTTTCTAACCCTCCATGGCTCCATCCATTTCCTGTGCCAAGGGCTGGGCCAAGTGGGAGTGGGAAGGACATGGGACAGCACAGGAAATTCTGGGACACACTTAACGCGAAGTCATTAAGTGTCTGCCAATAAATCCATTACTGTTAATTATATTGAGATGGCCAATGATCCGCTGACAATATTCCATCATTGATTTTCGTTCGTGAGGGATCGATGTGCTGGCTGGAATCTCTTTGGCGTTTTCATGTTTTCCTTTCTTCTTCCCTCTCCTCCTCCTCCTCCTCCCTCCCCATGGCTGCTCCCCTCCCCTTCAGTGTCTGCAGTAATGCAGGTCCCCTCTCTGGAGATACAGTTCTCTCCCTAAGTGCCAAATGTTTCTTGATAGGAACAAGCTACATTTCTTTATGGCTTATGGCAAACTGCCTTGATTACTTCTACTGCTCTACCCATTATGTGAATTAAATATGTATTCAGTTGCATGCTGCTTGCGATGTTATTGCAGGGTGACATATGGTACCGACTCAATTAGAATGAAGCAGCATTAGATAACCCTGTGATTACATGCCTCCTGACCGGCTCCTCCTCGGCCTCCCCTCTGTGTGCTCGCGCTCAGTGTCTGTGGGGCCGCAGGTTTTCATTATGGGTTATCATCTCCGCTACCTCAGATGTGGGCTAGGGCCTGGAGGGGGAGGGGCCTGTGGGCATGTGGGGGAAAAAAAGAACATTTGGTAGGCAGATCCTGTGAAAGGGTCATGGAGAAGGGAGCTAAAAATCTTTTAAATGCTGATTTTTCCCCCTGTTTCTTTCTTAAGATGGCTGTCTGTCCTGCTATGAAACAAGCCCCCAAGGTCTCTCTATAGTTGTGGCGTGGTTGTTGCGTGTATATGAGTCAGTCCTCATCTTGAAGATGGTTTGCTTTCTAAAAAGAGTACTCTTTTCACGTGCTGATACCCTTGCCCCATTTTACAGATGAAGCCGAAGATTGCACTAGGTCATACACAATTCAAAGTCACAAAAGTCACTTGATGTCTAAATGAGAAAGAATGATCTGAAGGCAGATTGAGGATATGCTATGGAATTATCGAGAATAGCTAAATCTTAAAGAAAGGAAGGGGCTTCCTGTGGCACCACTGGAACACCTGGAACACGGGGCATGTGACATCTCCCTCTAAGTTATCCCCCATTTTTAGCTTTTACAGTCTTAAGTTGTTCTAAGCTCCTTTCCTTGGCTCTTTACCTCCATTTGCCTAAGAGAGCCTGGAGACTCATTCTCCTTGGTCCCACCTAGTCACAGTCTGGAGCTGACACAGCCCCAAATGGAGGAACTCCTGTAGCCCTGGGTAGAGAGCCTAGTCTCCAGGGAGCCTGGCTTTCTCCAGGGCTGATAGAAAGCCTGCTGATCTCTGATGGCCGGAAAGGGTAGTGCACGTGGGACTCTGCACAGGGACAGCTCAGGTTGTCAGGCCCGACCGAGCACCTGCAATATATATTTGTGTGCACTAGGCATTGTACTGGGAAAATGTTAATGTTTGGGCAGCCACTGGCCCCAGACAGCTCAGGCTCAGACTTGGCTCGAGGCAAATGCCATCTAAGGACGAAGAGTGTGCCTGAGGACAGTATGAGCCCAGATGTGCCGCAGATGTGTCTCGGTGTTCCTCTAGGTTGCCACTCAGGCCGTGTTCTGAGTCCCACCATACTTAGCAACTACAGATACAGTGGATGAATAAAGGAGAAGAGGAAAGAAAGAGTGATGGGAGCCACGGCGATAATGAGGCAGGTTCGCTGGGAGGAAATGGGGCCCCTGACAGGTAACACCACCCTCCGCCCCAGCCCCCTCCCTCTTACCTTTCCCATTACAATAATGATAACACATTTTATATTTAAAGCCACCCTTTCAAGAACCTCTGAAAAGAAAAACAAGAAATGAACAAAAGTGCTTATCTGTGGAGGCCAGGTGCAAGAGTAGGAAGGGGTAATACGGGACAAGGGTGAGAGAAAGACTGGACGGCCAGCGGGAAACCCCAATGGATTTATTATAAATATAGTTTATATCAGAAACTGATTACCTGTTTAGAAATAATACTAAAATGAAAAAGACTTCAGGAGCATTAGCTTACCTAATCCTCACAGCGGCCTGAAGGGGGAACTTTTTATTAGAGTCTAATTTTCCATAAGGAAGCGAAGGCATGGAGTTCCTGTGCCTCACCTAAGGTGATGATGTCAATAAACGAGTGTCAGGACGAAATTCAAGTTGGGTTCTCGCTACTACAGCCTATGGCTTCTGTGAGCACAGTCCAGTGGTGTTAATCCAGGCTGGCTTCTGATTGGGGGCCTTCAATGGGGCAACCGTTTGATTGCGTGTGTGTGTGTGTGTGTGTGTGTGTGTGTGTGTGTGTGTGTGTGTG